>OY720153.1:3164715-3407939 GCA_963082725.1 Pedicia rivosa | reverse complement strand
TTTTCATATTCTTTCTTTTTCTTTACTTCTCTGAACATATGTGTATTGATGTTTGTGAATATATCTATGTGTGTGTGTGTGTGTGTGTATACCCTTGGCTATACAATATCCTTCAGTACATACATTATAATAATTCTAGAAGTAATAGAGGAAAAATAACGGCCTATAGGCAGTAATTATAATGTTACGTTCAGGAATTGATTTATTGCTTAAAATTGAAGATAAGTAAAAAAAAAAAAAAAGAATAAAAAACAGAAAAACAAAATAAAAATGAAAGAGAAAAAAAAAAAATACAAACTTCGCGGAGTTTAGAAAATATTTATAATTTTTTTCTTTCTTTCTTTTATTTTTTAATATCAATCATCAAACGAAACGAAGGAAATTCATATAACTAAGAAAATCTTAAAGAAATATATAAAAATAAAATTTTTGTTTCTTTTTCTTTGAAAATTTTATTCTTGTTCGTTCATTCGTTCGTTCGTTTTTTTTTTCTTTCATTTTTTACGTTTTTTCTGTGTTATATTTTTTTTTTATTTTTTTATTATAGAAAATTATAACTTTAGACAAAATAGAATAAAAATGTTCCTAACTTTGTACCGTATTTAAAAAATATGATTATAAATGAAATCCATCAGCCCCATCAGTAATTGAGCAATGCGCCCATTTTGTATATTATTAGATGATCATATGAATGGAACCGATAATTATATAATTGTGAATATAAAGAAGTCAATTTCAAAGGTCTTTGATATCATTTATATATATATATATTTGTTGGTTAGATGGGAGGAGGTATAGAGGAGAAATTTTAAGTTTCATTACTCTTAAATTATACATAACATACGAGGTTCTTTTTTTTTTTGACGCTTTCATCAAATTTTGTGTAAAAAAAATAATAATACAAAACAAAAAAAAAAAAATAAATAAATAACAGACAGGAAGACTATGATAATTTGTCTGTTTACACACACACACACAAACACTCACATGGATACACTATAAAACACACTTGGCCACATATGTACGGTATACGATGGTTGCCTATTTCCGGTTTCGATTCAACTAAACTAAATTATAGACCGTGCGCGGTTTTTTCTGTTGGAAGTTGAATATTATTATATGTACGTTGTTGTTGTTGTTTTTTTTTTGTCTATTTTGTATAACATCCAAAAAGTCAGAATCTGTAATTTTTTTTTTTGGTTTTTCTGACCGAACCTAATTAAAATTTTAGATTAGACTCGTTTAACCAGAGCAACTTAATTTTTTTTTGTTTGTTCCGAAAAAATTTATCATAACTTTTGCACAAACAACTACTAGTCGTTGATCTCGTTCTTTTTTTACAAAATCTGTTTCTCATTTTTTTTTTCTTTATCCTAAAAAAAAAAAAAAAGATTAACTAAATAAAAAACGAGACGAAAAAACCAAAAACTAAAAAATTAAAAGAAGAAAAAAAAAATGACGAAGAAGGAGAATTTAGTTTAGCGCTGATTAATGAAACAAGATGGGTTTTTTTTTCATTATAATTTGATGTGCGAGCTTTAGGTTATTTGAATTTCGATTAAGCAAAAAATAATAATAATCATTTAACGAAATATTATCGCTTTTGTTGTTATGCGCGCGGATAATTAATTATGAGACACTTTAAAAAAATATTTATATGATTTTTATACAAAAGTTTTATTTGTTTAATTTTATTAATCCTTTCTATATTCTTAGTTATTGACTAGACACTAGAATAATTTATATTTATTTAAATAATTTTCTTCTCGTGCTGTTGCCAAATAAGCTTTGATGTTTACGATTCTTCCATAATCAATTTCTTTTAATCCCTTTGAATTATATCAATTTTTGATTTAAGTTTTAGTTCTTGGTACGCACATATGGGAACAAGTGGTCAAAAGGGGTGATTATTACGACAAATCATGTTTAAATTTAAGAATATTATTTCTCTAAGGTTTAGGTTATTGAGGAGTTTTTTTTTCTTAAATGAAAATTTATTGTAAGCCATTTTCAAGGAGTTCTTTTTATTGAATTAAAAAAATTATAAGATTTTATAGGACTTCTATAGAAATTGATTAGATATAAAGATCGGGTATTTTTATCGCAATAAAATAGAATTAAAATAATAAATATTAATAATCAAAAGACTGTAATAATCCTATTTTTATTAAATTGTAAATGATTTCTCAAGGTAAATCAAATAAATAAATATTGTTTTATTATTATTATCTTTAATCTATCAATTAATGTCGATTTTCGTTTAATCGAACTGATTATGACACCAAAATCTAATCTTTAAGAGTTTTTCATTGAAAATCAAACTTATTTAAAATGTCATATTAAAATGGAAATTAAATATATTTGAAGATTATTTCGATTCATCTTAATATCAACAAAAATTGTATTTATTTAATTGTTATTTTTTTAGTGTCAAGTTTAGTTCAAATTATTTGTCAATAAACTAACTTTAAGATTAATTTTTACTCATTTGATATAATCCATATTTAATATGAAAACAATTCTTAAATACGGGTTGCACTTTTTTATTATGCGATTTCATGGAACCATCAGATATATTGTCTTAATACGGATAATTTTTTATGACTGTTTAAATTAACTTTGAATGATTAAAAAAATAAATATATTTTGTTCCGTATTTTAATTTTGAATGTCATTTTTATGATAGCAGTGTAGTGTATATTTTTTTCTTTTATTTAAAAAAGAAACACAATGCACTTCGGATCCTCATTCTCTCTCACCATATTCTCAATCTATAATATATCGAATGGCATGAAAATTATTACAATAATAAATCATTAAAATTATAACTTTTATAACTCAAGAAATTCCTTTCGGCTTTAGTATATTTTTTCTTTTATTTTTAATATAACTTTTGTTGCTGCTAATTTTCTTGTCGAAGTTGTTGTATTAGGTTTCACAAAGAATAAAATAGGTATACAAAATTTATAAAAGAAAACAAAGAAAATTACTATTTTAAAGATCGAAGATCATGAAAGATATTTTCGTATAACAACAAAGATTTTGTTAAAGAAAAAACAATATACGTTTTTATTTATTTTCCCGTGTTTTTCTTAGAAAAAAAAAAATAAAAAGGAGAGACGATAGAAAGAGAAAAAAAATACTTTTTAATCTCAATTTCCTTTCTACACGATTTCACTAATTTCCCTTTTTCCAATATATAAATATATACTGGAATGAAAATCTTTAAAGTAAAGACAAACTTATATTCCGCTTTTTCTCAACAAAAAAAAAACATCCCTTTTACCGGAGAGTCTGATGCGACTTTATATTTATCCATGTTTGGCCGGAAAATCCTCTCTACCACATACATACATACACACATACATATTTACATTAGAAAAAGGGAAAATCTCAAGGCGTATATAAAGGTTTTCCATGAATTTCCATGTATTTAATAGGCTTTTGGTAGATTTGCGACGCCGGATATTAAAACCCGTTCTTAAACTCTCTTTGCCCTTTCTTCTTCTTCAACCCAACCGCCCTACTGAGTTTGTTGTTCAGAAAATATTTTTGAATTTTGTGGAAAAAAGGGGTTATAGCTTACACTTTTGTTATTGGTGTTGTTGTTATTGTTTATTTTAAAACTGTTGTTGTTATCTGCTCCTGTCGTTTTCTTTCTTTTACCCCGCTTTATTCAAAAGTTTAGGAAAGGACTTTTTTGTTGTTCTTCTGTTTTATTTTTGTTTTTCTATATTTTTTTTTTATAAAAGAAATCGAAGTAAATGTTGAGAATATTAAAAGGAACGTTTTTTTTTGTACACAGAAGTAAAGAGAAAATCTAGGAATTTTGAATTGTGTAAGCATGCGGAGATATATTGAAGTATATATAAGATGTGAAGATTGTGGAATGGGGTAGTACTGGGATAGATGATGTGTATAAATATGTGCAGGAGGAGAGATCTACTATATATATATATATATCGAATTGAATATTCATGACATATAAAACCCCCTTTTATGGGTTGTATATATTCTGAATTGTGTGTACGTTTATATCTTCGGTTTTAAATACGATGAGTTTGAGTAAAATATATATCTATATGGATGGGTAGGGAAAATGAAAAGGAAATCCGATCTTTGACTGACGTATTCAGTTGGAAATTTGATTATGTAAATTTTTCTCCCATAAACTCTGATGTGTTGGCCGCACCTCCTCTTCTATCCTATATTCCATACTTCTCTTCATTTATCTTACTTTTTTTCTTCTTTTTATTTTTTATATTTGAAATCCCCTGGTCGTATATGTCATCACCCTATGTCACATGGTATTAAATATAATTATGAGATCAGAAAATGGAGAGGACAGGAATAAAAAAAAAAAAAACAAAAATATTAAACAGAAAAAATTATAACAAATGGCGGATTCCAGGTCAGAACCAAAAAACCAACCCTTTTAGACGGTGTTTTTTTATTTGATGGAACAAAAAAAAAAAAAAAGACAAAAGTGAATAAACAAACACACGCATCCCCAATAAAACTCGATGAATATTAATTTTTTTTTTATTTTCATCTAATGAATGTATAAACTCAGGGTTCCTTTTGCGCGTCCAATTCATACAAAACGTATATTATATATAAAAAGTATACACATAAATAGTCATAAATCAAAAAACCGTTGTTTTTTTTTTCTTTTGCTGTATTATTTTTTTTTATTATGAATATAATTTTTTTTAACGAAAAAAAAAAAACTAACATTTTAATTTTCCATAAGAGAGAGAGAAAGATCATAAAAATATAATGAGGCTTTGGGTATATAAAAGACAATATTCCTTACCAACTTTATATATATATATATCGAAATGAATTTATATTATATGTATACATAATTTTTAATAACTCTATACATACATACACATACAGACGCACATATTTACACATGATAATATATTGCACCCTTACTTTTGTTGTTGTTGAAATAGGGGATTCAGTTTTGATATAGTCCAAAAGTAAAACGAGTCTTTTGTAAAGGTGCTATAAATATATGATTTGACTGATTTTATATATAAGATTACTGGTTCTGAAGACAGAAGTCAATATGTACTTAAGCTCAATACCGATCATCAAGGAACCCAGTTTTTATTGTAATTGTTTTTACTCAAATTTTGTATTTGTTAATTTGAATTATAAAATAATTTTCTTATTCTACATTAAACTTGTACGATCAAAACTTAGCAGAATTAGTTATTCTTCGACTTCAACGTATATAACCAATACTTCTCTGGTTAACATTAAATAAGATACAGAAATACACAAACTTACAGTACAACTTTCCTTTAAAATTAAAGACACAAAGTTTGAAGTTACATACAATCTCATACGATATGAAATAAGTTATATTTTATCCCTTGCCATTTTATGCATTTTTTTTTTACTTGTAACGTGATGTGGTTTGATATTAAAATTTTTGTATGTTTATGTGATTTTAACTAAATTCTGCAAATAACTTTTCAAATATCTCATTCAATTGAGGCATAAGTTCTTCGTAGTACTTTCAGTAGAACAAGCATAAACATAAAATTATCGGACTTTAGTTTCTACCCTTATATTCTCATACTTTGAGAATGTTTTTTTTTGTTGCTGTTGTTGTTTATGTGTCAAAAGGAATAACATGTTTATTATCAAAAACAAAAAAGGTATAAAAGAAAAATATAATAATTATTGCCAGTCAGAGACACAAAAATACATATTTTGTGACTTTTGTTCCCTAAATGTGGAATCGATTGAATGAAAAAAAAAATAAAAGAAAGAAAAAGAGTTGATGGACTCAGTGGCGCGTCCTCGTAGCCAACTGGGAATTCTTGTTATCTTGAGGGATTTATCCTATATTGTATAAATGAGTATTGTTCTGGACACTGCACTGTTCACCATATTCCCTTTCTTATTCTTCAGAAATATTGCATTACGTCTATAGCCACCACCACTACCACCACCACTTTCTATTAGGTTAAATATGGAATGAGAATGTGGAATGGAAGTATAGTTTTTGTTGGTATGGGGTGCCATTTATAACAATATTTTTCAATTAGAACTTGCTCTGACGAAATAATCGAATTATTTCGCTCGACCGAAAACTCAGAGTAAAAAAAAAAAAAAAAACAAAAAAATTCACTGAAGTCGAAATTGCCATCGCGTTTGTTGGCGACATTTCTCTATGATATATAACCATATGCGGATATGATATTGTATGTGTTTGTATATTCATATATGTACATACATTTATACATATATATATTTAGTTTTTGGTGGTTTGGGATAAATGTTGTGAATTTAATTTCCTTTTTTCTACTTCTTCTTTTTTTAAAAAAAAAACAAAAATTATAAAATAAAACAAAAACAAAGTTTCTTCCGTTTTCTTCTTATGTGCTTATTTTTTGTTTTTGGTTTTTTTTTTTTCTGAATGTCTTCATAACGAGAACAACCCACAAAAATATAAAAACACAGAAAAAATATAATAATACAAGGGTCCAATCTGCGGGACATTAAACAGTCCGCATTTATCCATTAAGGGAAACATTTTAATTCCACAAAATACAGACGAAAAAACAACAACAACAAAAACAACAAAAACAATATTGAAGAAAAAATATTAAACATATTAAGACATTTCGGGGTCCTAACTTGAATGGGATCAACCCACTTTTCATTCCATATCTAATTTTTTCTTTAATATTTCAGAAACGAACCAAATTTTGTAATATTAAATTTTTGTCTTTCTTTATTTCAGGTATTTTTTTTTTAAAATATATTATGGATTTTGGCACTAAATTGATGTGGATTAAGAAACATCGAACACACACACAGAATTATTAAGGTTTGAATTTTTTTATTGTTTATTTATTTTTTGTTGTTTTTTTGAAAATTATTGATTGGAATAAATTATTGAATTTTTTTTTAATTCAAAAGACACAAATTTTTCACATTTTCTGCGTATAAAATATTCTTCCTCGTTTTACCAAAACAAAAAAAAAAAAAAAAATCAAATCAAATAAAAATAATAGACGATGAGGGAAATAAATCATTTCGAACATTGGAATTTGATTCGGTTGAAATGGAATGGAATAAAAATTAAAAATGAATAAAAAAAAAATGAATTAATATGACTGCGTTGAAATATTTCCACAATGGAATAAAACACTGAAAAATGAAATATTTCAGTAAAAAAAAAAAAAAGAAGAATTATGAATAAAAAAAAAAACAAACAAACAACAGAAGAATAATAAAAAATTAGAAAATAATTAATTAAACCAATTTGCGGTAATTAACCAAAATAAAATATAATAAAACTCTTTTTTTTTTTTTGTTTTTTTGTTTCTTCTTCATTCATTCACTTCATCTTTTTTTTTGGCAATAAAATAAAAAAATGGGAACCAAACAGAAAAAAAAAAACTTTAATTTATTCAACAATAATTTTTTTTTTTTTTGTTCCTCTCCGATTTTTATCTCCTCTTCTTCATTTCATTTTTCTACATTTTTTTTTTCTTTCTTTTTTTTTGATTTTAATTTTTCAGTTTTCTTCTTGAGAGATTCGATTCCCCTGAAATAATCAAACGTCAGAAGAATAATAACATCAGTGTAGAGGAAAAACAAAAAAAAAATAGATTATGTGTATTTTTATTCATAATTTCACGTAATTATTTTATTGCCTTCTCTAATTAAAAAAACCAAACCAAACCAACAAAAAAAAAAAAGAAACAATATTTTGTTATTTTTTTCAAATGAAACAACAACAATAAGAACAACAACAACACAACGAAAACACCCAACAACAAACACCCAAACAATAAAGATTTTTATCTTTGACGATTTTTTTTTTTTTTTTGTATTTTTTTGTTGTTATTCGGCCGTCATAAATTTCTGCCGAGAGACTTCAAACTAAACCAAAAAAGAACTGTAACACAAAAAAAAAACTAGCTAACGGTTTTTGACCCTCAAATTTATTGTTTTTTTTTTTTTTTTTACTATTTTTCTGTTATTTCGTAAAACAAAAAAAAAAAAATGGAAAATTTCTAATTTTTATTTCTTTATTAGAAATTTTTTTTTTGTGTTTCTTTCTTCTTCTTTTTCCGTTTGCCGAAAATTAATTCCGAAAATAAATTGTTTCTTTGTTCAATTATTTTATTTATTTTTTTTATTCGGAATCCGAAATTATTTTCTGTCTTGTTTTTTCTTTTTTTTTTTTGTTGTATTTTTGGGAATTTTTTATTCTGTGTTTCCTCTACACGCGAATTTATTCGATGATTCAATTGTTTTAAAAATCTATACACACAGTGGATTTGGTATGTGTGTGTGTGGGGACGATGGTAAAATGAAATAATATTGTGGGGTATTTGTGAAAAAAAATATTCCCTCATTAAAATTTCAAAACACAAACCCGACAATTTTCACGTAAATAATTAAAAACTAAAAGAAAAGAGAAATTTTCTCTTCATTTTAAAAAAAATTAAAAAAAAAAGAAAATGATGAAAAAAGTAAAAGAAGAAGAAGAAGAAGAAGAAGAAGATAAAACAAAACAATTTTCCCATTAAGGATATTGCACAAAACTGAGATGGCGCTAAATGAAAATTATATTCACTTTATTGTGCTCTCCTTTACACATATATTCAATTCAAATCTTTGTAGTTAATTCTCTTTGAGTAAGAAAGAGATCGAATGATTTCATTTTATTTTACTTTAATGTTTTTGTTGTTTTCATACAAAAAATAAAAAATGAAAAGAAAGAAATAAATTCTCTCATTGTCATTCGTACAACATCAAAAATAGTTGCCATTATGATTTAGTGTTTGTGTGAGTGAGATAATATGGCGCACAAGGAATCTGCGCAAATGGGTGAACATACAAAAAAAGTATAAAAATATATCTGTCTCTTTTACTCTTTACAAGAAAATATTTTAAATGATAAATGGTTGTTTAGTGAGTGATATCTTCTGACAGTTCACAAACACATAGACACCATTTTAGCTCCTTTTTCTTTTTTATTGTTGTTGTTTATTTTTCTCTCCAAATTTTTTACTTTTCTTTTTTGAAAACACACAAAAAAACCAATAATAGAAAATTCAATTGTACAATCACGTGTTAGGATTATGTATTTGCGTTTGAATGGATATGAGTTGCTGTGTGTTTGTGCATACATATATTTAACTGTGTGATATTTTGTTCACACATGTATGGGAGGATCTAATTTTATGAAGTCACACACCAAAAAAAAAAAGAACTCAAAAAAAAAATTATTTTTTTCCACGGCCCAAAAGAAAAAAAAAAACGAAAAATGTCAAATGAAACATTATTTTATTTTTTGACGCCGCCATGTGTATTTATTTGTCAAAGCAAAAAAACAAAATAAATATATATTTTTTTGAGAAGACAAGAAGAAGAAGAAGAGCAAAAAAAAAAAACAAAAATTATTATATGTATTATGACAAACGCCACGAAAAGCCACACACATTTTCTGTTAGAAAAAAAAGCACGGATATGACGAAAATATTTTTCGTGTTTTCATCTTTTTTTTTTTGTTTTATTTATATTTTTTTGTAACGTCGAGCATTTGTTGAAATATAAAGAGGGAAATTTTTATTATTATTTTATTAGAAATATGAAAATCAATCATCACAATCACACCTGAGAGAAATATGCAATTTTCACACACATGTATGCATATTGCTGTACAACTTTGTGCACATCAGACACACACGCACATATGTATACAAGTACAACTTGTGGACGCAATATCAATCAGTAGCGAAACACACAACTTCATATTTTATTCACACCTACTTTGGTGTTGTTCTATTAGATTGCTAAAAAAGAGAATGTGTAGAATAATATTTATAGTGGTATAGATGTGTATGTTTGTGTATATGTGCATGTGTTTATTTTATATTTAACACTAAATGTAAAACGACGTCGACGTCACAACTACACAAATGGCGCCCGAAATAAAAATATGTATATATATATCCACACACACACACATTTATACATATGTAAACATGCAACCATGCAAACACATGGATTTTAATCTCTATATATAATAAATACATACACACACTCATGATTACTTTGAGGCATCACATACATTCGAATATACTAAACACATACACACACACACATCAATGCAAACATTACTAGTTTAACAAATACACAAAAATAAAAAGAACTTACTATTGTGAACATCGGTTCTCAGTTTCTCGGGGCAAAAAAAAAAAAGAAAAAAGTTTATATGAAGTTTGAAATAAAAACATAGAGGATAGAGCAAGCAACACACAGCACAGCAGCAGAGCCAGAGAGACAGTGGTGGCGGTTAAATAAAAACAAATAAAATAAAAAAAAAAAAGAACATAGTCGAAGAGAAAATGTCCCGTCCGTTGTTCATTCGTTCAATGTTTTTTTTTTAGTGTTTGCATGACATTCGGGAAAATAAGACACACAAACAAACGTCGCGCGTGCAACATTTAATAATAAGAATAATAATAATAAAAATATAATTAATAAATAAAATCGTATTTAATTGCAGTTTTCCCTTTTTTTTTTTTGTTTTCATTTAAACTTTATTTTTTTTCGTTGTTAATTTTTAATTGTTTTTTATTTTATATTTTTTTTTTGTTAAGAGAAAAACCAAAACAAAACGCAAATAAGTTGAACAATATTTATTTATTTTTGTTTTTTTCGTTGTTTTCTTTTTTTTTTTTTTTGGAAAATTTAAACAAAAACAAAAAACATACGACAGAAGAACAAAAACGAAAAAAAAAAGTTGGTGGTGAAAAATTTTTAAAGTTTTTTCTTTGTTTTTTTTTTTTTACACGAAATAAAAGTTTAATAATTAAATTTAATAAATAAAATAAAAATATAAAAAAAAAGTTTACGTTTAAAATAATGGTGAAGGTTTCATAAAATATATACAAATGGGGACCAATCCAAGGCTGATCGAATTGACTGTAATTAATTCCTAATAATTCATTCTTGCCAGTGACAGAACTTGACTTAACGCAAAAAGAGAGAAAGAAAAAAAAAAACAAATAAAAAAAAAAACTTGAAAAGCGTGGAAATTTGCATGCGCCAGGTTTTTTTTTAAATTTTTCTTTTCTCATTTATTTGTTTGTTTGTTTTTTTTTTTTTGTTTCACATTCCAATAATTTTATAAATTATTCTTTCGTTTTATTTTAATTTTCATTTGATTTTTAAATAAGAGAAGAAATTTTCATTGATTTTAGAGATCCAAAAGAGTCAATTAAATAATCAAAAGTGTAAAACACATTTTCTGTTATCCGTTTATTTTAAATGCAAAATGCAATGGATAAAAACGGTTAAGTGAGTTACAACAAAAGAAAAGTATTTTTCTGGATATGAGTGAATTACTGTGGTTCATATGGAAAAATTAAGAAAAATTAGTGAAGTTGATTATTGAAGAAAAAAGTTTCTTTTTATTTGGAGAAAAAAAACCTGAAATTTTTGTGTATTTATTTTTTTTTTTTAAAAAAAGTGAATTTTTGTGTCTTTTTTTATGTTTGTTTGTTTTGATTTTCTTTACTTAAATAAAAGAAAATCAAAGAAAAAGGAAAAACGTTTAAAAAATAATAAATTTTGGATTAAAACAAAAGCAAAAAGAAACAAAAAAAGCAAAACAAAATAAATTAAATCAAATAAAAAGGTAATTTTTTCCCAATAAAAAATACACGAAATTACTTCCTAAAATAAAAAAAGATCGAATAAAAAACAACCAAAAAAAATATCGATAGATTTTTCTTTTAAGGACGCGTGCTTATATCGGCTGTCACATGCGACAATAAAAAAAACGCGTTGAATGTCATAAATTATACCGGTGAGGTGTACCTCGTTTTTTTTTTATGTTCATTTTGTGAACAACAAAAAAAATAAAAATACAAATTGATATCTTGTTATCCCTTATAGATCCCCGTGTGTACCTATATGGATGACTGTCTGGCTGACTGCATATGTGTATCTGTGTATCAGTACGTTGGGTAAATTTCGTGGTAAAGAAAAGAAAAGAAAAAAAAAAAAAAAAACGGAAGAGAGAAAATATAAAAGGAACGATAAAATTTATTACCTTTTTTTCTTGTAGCCTCCTTACCTTTTGGGAGTCCTAATCGTCATCATAATAATTGTTAAAGGTATAAAAAAAAATTTAAAAATTCTGACAAAAGATTTCGATGCAATTCGTTGCAATAAATTATAAAATAATTTTCAAAAATTATATTTAAACCAGGGAATAGTACTTGAAAGGGATAACATGACTAACAAAAATTTAAACCTCATCCTTTTTCCCATTATTTGTTCAATTCAATTTTAAAATAACAGAAAAATAGAAGTTAATTAAATTCCATTTAAAACTGATTTAATCCCCAAAAATTGTTGCAGCCAACAAATACAAAAAAAATACAACGATAAAAACTGAACGAAAACGAGAATGAAACGGTTAAAAAGGGGTTAACCTATTAAATTTTGATTGTTATCATTTATATTCTGTTGTGTGATTGTGTCACCTTTTGTGTGTGTGTGTAGGCAACCAATAGATTGGGGGTTGTTTATAGAATTGCATTTATATGTGTTAACACAGTTCACTCACCTAAGTATAAGGGGCGGTCAATTAAACATCTTCAAATGTGCGATAATTAACAAATTGACAGAATTATCAATTCACATAGAATATATTTACATATAATTTAGAATATATATTTAAAGGGGTGTAATCGTAGGACAAATTCTGTGTGCTTATCTTTCTTCAAAAAAATAAAAACACAAAATTTTTTAATTTCGCCGCCGCAATAAAACGTTTAATTTTTTAAGTTATTGTTTTTAATTTTATAATCCGTTAACCCATATAATAATGTCCGACAAACATGTGTGCGTACTTTTGTTTTTGTTTTTATTGTCACACATATATTAAAATTGCACGAGATTGCATCCATAACAAAAACCTGTTTTATATAAATAAAGTCTTTTTCTTTTTCTTTATTTTTCGCTGTTTTTTTTTTCTTTTTCCTTTCTTGTTTTCTTTTCGTCGTATAATAAATTTATTTTATAGTTGTTGTTGTTGTTATTGTTGTTGTCGCACGGTCTTGTTCTTTTCTTACGTAACTTATTCTCCGTTAAACCCCCTCAATATATATAACACACGAAACGCAACAAAATATATAAATTCCTCAATAAAGCAAAATACAAAAAATAAAAATTCTCGAAACGTTTTCATTTTCATTTTCGTCGAAATATTTGTTGTTGTTCTTATTTCTTTTTTTTTTTTTGTCATTTCTTAGTTTCTCCTTCTGTATTTTACTTAAATTGTAAAAATGTTATGATAAAGAACAAACGTAATAATTTAAAAGAAGAATATGTAAAAAATAAATTTTTATTTGTTTGGGTGAAAATATGAGGGATGTTTTCTATATTTAATAGTTCAAAATATTAGAAATTCTTAAAAGGTGTCTTCACTAAATAAACAAAAATGTGTCTTTAATAAGTTGTTTTTTTTTTGGCAGCAATTATTAACTATTTGTCTGATTTGTAATTAAGATATATAAAACTCGTAAAAACGCGAATTAAAATTGACTTCAATAAAGAAGAAGACTAAATCATAATAATACTCAACAAAAAAAGGAAGAAGGGGAAAAAATGTCTTTATTTTGTGATAATCAAACGCGTTGTACAAATAGCAACAACACCATGTTTTGATTAATGAGTTTCAATCAAAAAATCTGAAATTGGGTGATTGTTATGCACGCGACTTAATGAAAATATTAAATGTTTAAGAACGAAAAAGAAGTTTATTGGCTTCTTTTTTTTTTTTAAGGTTCGATTAAAAGAACAAACAAATATTTTTATTTAATAAAAATGCGGGTTGTTAGTTTTTTCTTTAGAATAATTTATTCAAAAATATTTTATACTTAGGTCATTTAAGGGCGATGTTATGTATACATATACTTTCTTATGTACTTTATATGTATAAATGTTGTTATTTTGTGATTAGTTAATTAATTTTTTTAAACGTTACTTGGATTTGATTATATAAGAATAAGTAACCCTTTTTCCAATAGACTTTCGAAACTCTATTTATAAGAATCGTCTCTACACAAACAATTTTTACTTATTTGTTTTTCTCGTTATTTTACATTAGTAAGTTTATGTAAAGGAAATTGGAGTCTACTAAAAGATAAAATAAAGTTATTTATGTGAAAAATCTTTTATTAGCGTGGAAAATTATACGGCTTTTTGAACTAACTAATGTGTTATTTCTTCAGAATTTCCAATTGATATTAAATTATTTCATTCTTCTTCTACGGCTATGATTTGATTAAGCGACACTTAAGATTATTGTGAAACTCGGTCTAATGACACAAATATTTTTGTCTATGTTTAAAATTACTAAACAATTTTGATTAGATCAAATAGGTGTGTTCCTATATTATTGTGTATGTGATGTGATGTCGTAGCCCAACTCTTATATAATTTAATAATAAATTTATTTACCAAAAAAAAAAGCAATTAAAGTATAGTGAATGAAATGCTTTAAGTATAGGCGACGACTTTAACCATTATTTGGAGGAAATGAGAGAAAAAAAAATCTTATTTAAAAATACTACAAATAGTGACGAGTTTTACAAAAATTTGAGTTTATGGTAGAGATTTATTATTTGGATTAGAATTTAATTTTATGACTGTTTATGGCACAGGAAAGAAATAAAAATGGCATATTTTTGGATGAAGAAAAGCCACAAATTTAATTCTTTAACGATGTGATAAAATCGTATAAACATTTGAATGTTTTTCTTATTGTTGAGAATTTAAAAAAAAAAACGTTTAATTTTCGTGAATAAAAACATTATTCAATGTTGTTGGTAAAATGTTACTTCACATTACTAAAATATTTCTTATTGGGTCGGTCATACTTATTTAACGTTTTAAATTTTTCGGTCTACAAACATACCAACTCAAAATAAAAATAGTTTCTATTGATATTTTTAAGAACGTTTATTCTTTTGAAGCAATTATGTCTTCTTATCAATCAGATAATAAAGTAAAAGGATTACAAGGATTGATTCAGGTATAACCAGATATTGGTCGTGTAATACTGTTTACTGTAATTATAAAATTAAATTAATTTTCAGAACATTTTTACGAAATTTTTTATAAAATGAAAAAAAAAAGCAAATCAAACAATCCTCAACAACAAAAGAGCGTAAATGAAAAAAAAAAATCAACAATAACAACAACTGTGCATTTCATCTAATAATTAATATTATTTTTCCACTTCCGATTTCAACCCCCTTTCAACGAGAAATAATATTGGTGTTAGTGGAATGTATTTAAAAAAATAAAAAAAGGAGTTTTTTTTTTTGGGGATGTTGGTGGACGGGAGGAAAAGTATATGCATTTTGATAGTTCATGTTGTTTCTAGTAAAAGCAAAAAATTTAAAAAAAAAAAACAGCACAAACCCATTGTTGGAAAGACAACAACAACATAAAAATCCCATAAATCTGTCACTGGGCCGCGTTTATTTTTTTTTTCCATCCAACTCTCTCCCTAGAAAAACAAAAAATAAAAAAAAAATTCCAACATTAAAATCGGAAGTTCAGCAAAAGAACATAAAAAACATTTTTTTATTTTTTATATTTTTTATTTTATTTTTAATTTTAATTTTAATTTTTTTTTTATGTTTTATTTACTTCCGTTACCCTCAAAGGGTTAACAATTTTTATTGTATAATAATAATAATCATATATTCATATTATAATTATTTGTTATATTATTTTTGTTAACAAAGTCATACAATGTTAATAACTATCTCACTCACACACCATACCCACATAATCTAACCAATTCTTTCTATCAGTCTGTCTGTCTTATACTTGAAGACATATTTGTAGGTCTTCTTATTGAAAAGAATATAATCCACAGCGTAACCATAACGTTAAACAACAAATCGTTTTAATCTCAATAAAGAAGATATTAAAAATGCATTAAAAAAAAAATGTGGAAAAGAGAATAAAAGAAAACGATGAAAAAAGACGAACAAATTGGATAATTTATATTTTGTTTATATAAAAAAAATATACTTAATCTTTTTATCATTTTATTTTATTAACTAAATTTTCCCTTTATAAACTAACAATAAACAAGAAACGATATAATAAACAATAACAAATATAAAAGAATTTGAAAATTTGAATAACTTAATTTTAATAAATGGCAAAATTCTAATCTGAAAAGAGTTTTATTTTTTATTTTTTGTACAATTTCAATTGTTGTCGTTGTTGTATAGGTTTATCAGGTGCTAACAACTCATCATTCATTTTATTTTTAATTTATAAAATAAAAATTTAACTAATGTATAATTCAATGACAGATTTAAATTGTTGATCTGTAATAAAAAAAAAAATGAAAAGCTTTTCTAATTTTATTAAAAATAATTCAAAAATTAATAAAAAAGAATAAAATTCATTCACGGTGCATTATAGAGGAAATTATGCATTTACTAATTAATTATGTTTTCTATTTCTCCCACAATGTGTATACTTTGCAATTTAATATTTTCAAGGTCTTTTTTTTTTTGTACTTATTTCGCTCTTCTTAGCTGCACTGACGTTTGTAATTTACCTAAATGAACCGAGGTACTCCGTTACGAAATTTAAAAAATGACTTTAAGCCTCTAGGTTCTAAAATAAAGTTTGTAAAAATAGATCATTCATCAATGTATTCCTCTTTTGGTCAAATTCTTATACACAATTTTAATTTCTGAATGGTAAACACCATTAAATACTTCCCTACCGATTATGTCGCATAATTTTTGTGTGTAACGCCGCTGTTTTTCATTTTTATTAAGTGATTTTTTTGTATTCAATTATTCATTTTCTCCTTCTTCTTCTTTTTATTTATTTTTTTTTTATATCTTGTTTACCCTCTCTTTCTCTCTCACACACTGTATATGATAAAATATTATGTTTGTTGCATGTAAGTATAAATGTTGAATGTTGTTACTTTTTAAGTTTCTGTTATTGTTGTTTTTGTTATATGGTATGGTAATTTAGTGTGTTAAAAATATATTACGACTTCAATTATTGTAATTAATATGCAAAGTGTTAAAGAAAAAAAAAAATTCGTAGATATTTTGTTGTTTCTTTGAAATTGTAAAAAAAAAACTAAGACATAAAAAAGAGGATAATTTTCTAGTTGTTGTTATGCAATTTTTACAACTTGATTTTCATATACTTAACTTTTTGTCTTAGTAAATTACTCGTTGCAGGAGTTCTCAAAGTACTTATCTTGTTAAGATTTTGGTAAACCATTTATTTACTATTTATTTGTGACGGAAATATTAATTTAATAATAGTTTGAAAATTATCGAAATTCTCAAATCATACGATCTAAATTTTCAATTTGTGGACCTCAACATTTTGAGAACCTATTGAACAAAACTACAGAATTTATATAGAATTCAATTATGTATAAATTTATCTACTATAATTTTACGTCTAATAAAACTTCAATCTTAAGAAAAAATTGAGAAAAATGTCTTTGCTTATCCTAAATGTATACCCTTTTAACCCTTAGGTATATATTTTTATGTAGAATTTTTTCATCATGGGTTAAACAAAAAAGAATCTTTTTTATTCTCTTTATATTTTTTTGTCTGTCTGTTTTTTCTATACTCGTTTAAAATAAAGATTTTAAACGACCAAATGATTTACTTCGTTTAACTTAACATAACACAATTGCTTATACGTTAGATTTTTTTTTTTAAAAGGGCTAATCACTCATTGAAATCATGAAAAAATTCAGTTGAAGTTATGCGAAAATCACTGATGAACATTTTGGTGAGAATCAGAAATTAGGCGTTCATTAGAAAATGAAAGAACATTTTGTGCATGAAATCATAATTTCCTTGTACAAAGGACTGAAAGAAAACAAAAATCGAAACTCCCTTAAAATAACGAAACCAACATATAAACCTCGACATTATCATCATCATCATCATCATCACCACCAATATCACATTCGCGTTTTTTCTTTCTCTTTAAAGATTAGGATTTAAACACAAATAAAAACAAAAAGAAAACCACAAGAGAAAAAAAAACAAAAGGTGGAGAATGAAGAAGAATGAAAAGAAGAAGACGAATTTATTTTTTTCTTTGTTAGATTTTTATTTTTTTGTTGTTTTGTATAAATACGTTCAGAAGATTCAAAACGTTAGTTGCGCATTTTTATTCCAAAAAAAAAAAAAAAACTAAAATAAATATAACAGAGTAACAAACATGCACTCATACACATAAATGAGCCCCCCCATCTCTATCGTTTTATTTATGTGTGTGTTTATTGTACACTTCGCTTCTTGCCTCCCAATTTTCGTTTTATAAAGAGGAGAACCAAAAAAACCTCGATGAGCACATGTTAGATTCCCACAGAACGTGTAATTATCATTTTGAACCAATCAGACTCAATCTCTCTTGTTACAATAACAAAAATAACAACAACAAAAATAACAACAACAAAAATAATAATGAACAAAAAAAAAATGAAAAAAAAAACTTTAATTATACGTTTTTCGTTTTTTCGAACGATTCTCTGTTGTTGTTTTTTTTTGTTTGTTTCCTCGACTCTCGTCTTATTGTTCAGACTGGCATTTATTAATTGAAATTTTCCCCTTTTCATTTTATTTTTTTTTTTCATTTAAATTGGCAAAACGAAGAATATTAAGAAGAAGAAGACGACTATCGCAGCCAACAAAAAAAAAAATGTTTCAATTTGTTCGTCATCACTATTTTTTATTCGATAAAATGATATTCTATATAGTCTTCTTCTATATTCAAAATAAGTAAACGACTCAGTAAAGACTAAACGTTTTTAGAGCCACTTTTTTTTTTCTTTCATAAAGTAAAAATAATTTTGGGGGTTGGTTAGAAAGAGTAAATTACAATAATTTTCAATGATAATAATTTGTTGGATGCTGTACAACGTTTATAAATAAATTGAAATAAAACCAATTTAACCTGACCACCATAATGCCACGCGATATTTTACATTTTTATAATACTTTTTAATTTAATTATTGACAAACTACTCTTTTAGTCAGCGTAGAAAGTCTATTTATGCAAAAACTCCAAAACGGTAACTGTACCAATCCGTTAGTTCAGTTGAAATTTGGAGTTAATTTCAATCATAAGTTTTTAATAACATCTGATTAAATTTTTTACAAAAGAGTATCAACCGAAAGTTTAACTTAAAACTATTTAAATTCACAACATTTATATAATTAATCTAATCTGATATTAGAATGATAGCGATTTTCTTAGAGGATTTATCATTTACTCTGTGCATGAAAATCAATGATTAGTATTAGAATATTTGTTTGTCGGTGTTTTCATCACTAAAGTAGTGTAAAGTTAAGTTCGTAGTTTATTAAATTATAAATCTTTTTTACTAAGCTGAATAAGAAGGAAAAAAAGAAATAAATAATGAATTTTATAATCAAAAACCTCTTGGAGTTATGACTCCTTTAATTATTTATTGAAAAATACTTCTCAGTCCCTTGTCGAGTTATAAATTGTTAAATATTCTATTTAAAATATATTCTACTTTCCTTCTCCAGTAATCTATTGACCATTCCTTCAATTAATTATGTAATTAAACAAGATATTTACATTCAATCAGTTTACAATGGATGAATGATTGTGGTTCCTTTATAATTGTCAATCATGAATTTATGGGTGAAATAAAGGTATCAGAGAAAAAATGTAATTTTGGAAAGATAAAGTCGAAATGCACAAAAACAAAACTGTAATTTTGGAAGGATATTCATAATAATAAGTAGTTTATTATTTAATTAAATTAGTTATCATAACAGATCATGTAAAACGGTAGTAAATACATAAGCAATTGTAAGAGAAATGTATAATGGTTTTCTTAGAATTTTCTTGATTAAATTTTTAATGGAGTTAAAAAATAGAAAAATACCGTAAATTGGAAAAATATCGATGATAGAGCGACAATATTTTTATAAAATTCTATTATTGTTTTAATAAATATTGTTGACCAACAGCTCGTTAATAATATAATAATAATATTAAGTGTGATGATTGGAGCATTGAGACTGACCGCCTCCCATCTATATTTATATGTTTACCAAAACTGACCATCTCTAAATAAATAATCAGAAGGGGGTTTAGTGGAGGTTTATTTATATATGCAGATGTATGCATATAGGTATATGAGGAGGGTAACAGACTCAAACTCATTCAGTAAATGTGTTTAGGGATTATTATTATACAATGTGACAATTAGTGTGTTTACCATCGCACCACACACTCTCCAATTCTCTATTTATATTTATTTTTTAAACAAAAATTATTTAATAATCTCCACAGAGAGATACCCATTGCATCCTTTTATATTTTTTTCCTCTCTTTCCCTTTTTTAATTCAATTATTTAAATTTTTTTTTTCTTGTTGCTGCTTTTTTTTAATAATTTCACTGCGGTGTCAACCTACAACCACTACCTCTTTTTAAATTTTTCAGTGTGCACATCCGTGTGGTACACTATACAATGTTATATTCATGATCTCTCATTACTAATTACCCTAAAAACTTACACACACACGTATACATAGAGACACGCAGACATAAACACATGCATATAAAACAAAAGAGTAAACAAAGTATAAAGTAAAGTGAAATCCACCGAGATAAAATGGTTTTTGTGTTTTACAATTATCCAGGCCTAGTTTTCGCATTAGACATTAGGCCAACCGCCAACATTCCTTTTTGTTTGGTTATTTTGTCTTCTCTTTTTTCTCCTGCTTTGACTTTTTGATGACATTTTTTTCCTGTTTTGTTTGTCGTTTGTTTCTTTTTTCTATTTTTTTTTTTAATTTGGCTGCTTTGCACGAATCTCAGCAGCTTCAACATTCAAGAGTCAGAGCACAGACACAAAGGATTTTTTTTCTGCGGGTATTTTACTTTATTCTGAATTTATGCCAAAAAAGAAAGAATGACAAAAATTGATTATTTAATTGTTGCAGTTAGAAATTTTTTATTATATTTTCCCATTTGTTTTTTTCAGATAAAATATTATGGCTTTAAAGAACACAATTTTGTCCTTGAGTCTTTCATAACGGTACAAGTGAGATTAAAAGATTTAAAGGAACATTCAAAAGCATTTCATTACAAATTTTTTAAATTTTTTTTGCTATCTTTCCATCATTTGGATTTGGGAATTTTTTTTAGTTGTTTACCGTAAAATGTAAAACACGGTTAATTGAGAATTTTACTTAAGAATTGATTGAATTAAGTTTTAAAATTGTATCGCTTATGTTAGTTTTTATTGACCTGGAAAATTCTAATCAAAAATAAACCGTTACATTGTATACATAAATATTATGAAGTTCGCCATCCCTGACATTCTTTTACTATAAAAAAGAATTTTTTTTTTCTTTTTGGGATTTTTTTTGTATTCGTTCATTTTTTCATTTCTTTCTGTATTTTTTTTTCTTCGTTTCGTTTCGTTACTTTTTTTTCCGCGGGAGCAATTAATTACATAAATCACATTGCGTGACTTTAAAATCACTAGGATCTAGGCCTATACACATACATACTGATATATATATATATATTTATATGTAAGAAGTCTAACTGCAGAAATATATACATGTAATTTTTTTTTTCCTCTCTCATTTTAAATTGTATATTATAAGTTTTTTTTTTCTTGCTGTTGTTACAGTTGTTGTTATTGAAAGTTTTGTAATTAAAAATCTAAAATATAAAAACACAAAAGTTAGAAGTCCAAAAGAAAAAAAAAATCATATATAGAAATAAATGGAATAAAATTGTGGTGCACAATTTTTGTGAATAAAACGCTTGTCGGATTATCGAGTGGGTTATTATTATTATTACTTTGTCTTTCATGATTTTTAATGTTTCTTCTTTATTGGTATAATTTAGATAAATATTACGTAACACAAGGAATATAAGACAATGCGCATTTATAGTAGATGCCTAAAACATCGGCGTGAACCGAATTTAATCAACAAAAGAAAAAAAAAACCGCGAATTTTGTTTTTTCTTGTTTCTTTTGCAACCTTTAACCATCCCCCTTAAATATTATTTTAGGTAAAACCCGACTAAATTCGTGTTTCATTTTCATCGCTTGATACTGTTCTCAGACATGCGATCACAATTAGACAAACACGTCACTGATGTTTGGGAGTTTTGTTCGTGTTGGAATAATGTTATTTTTTTTACTTCATATATTCAGTTTCTTTTTCCAACTTTTCTGTTTTTTTTTTTTTGGATTTTTTTTTCATGAAATTTGGTGGTGTGTATGTGTGTTCGTTAGACGTATAAGGGATTTTGGGGTTGGAACATGAGAAATCGTTTTTCAAGTGACATATGATGATCGAATGAGTCTAATGGGATTTTACAGATTGACCCCTGAATCATCAACCAATACAAAATGAACAAATAAAGAATATAATTAGGTAGAATTGCAAATGCCCGTCACAAATGACTAGACATGCCCCCTTTCTTATAAATATATAAAAATCGGAGAAAAAAAAAGAACAGAATCAAAGAATAAAAAAAGAAGAAGGGACTCTCTGATTGAGTTGAGTGACTTTTCCCTTGGGTGATTATTAAAAAAAGAAAGAAGAAATAAAAAAAAACAACATTCATCATTGGTCTTCTTACATTATTATATTATTGGGTGTCCAATTTTCTACGCCTTTCCCCTAACAGAAATATGGAAATAAAAGAAGAAAAAAGAACACAACATGACAAAATGCAAATTCGACATGGTGGTCGTCATATCACATGTTTTCCGCAATTTCAATTATTTCCTTGAGAATATTTTCTCATTTTTTATTTTTATTTTTTTTCTGTCGTTTCTTTCTAAGGGGTAAAAAAAAATTTAATACATTTAAGTAAAGTAGGTGCATTTTTTCATCTGCGGACAAAATGTCATGTTTTCATTGGGTAAAGTTAAATCAAAAGCCACGAATTTCACTGTATAACATGCGAAGAAATTCTCAATTGAAATGAAATTAAATCGATAAAATTATTTTAATACAAATTTTAAATTAAATTTAAATGATTTTTTTGAAATTCATAAGAAACGATTTGTCTTTCTGGCATTTTATTTTTGATTCGATATTTGAACTTAAATTTCATCGTTTTATATACGAGATAATTTGAAATCAATAAAAGTAAAAAGTTATGGTAGCTAAATAGCAAAAAAACTATTCCTGATTTAAACATCTAGAAAAAAATTTCTATATAGAGAATTTATTCTCATGGCAAGAGAATTAAGGGAATAAAAACTGAAATCAATAAAATAAATAGATAAGTTGGTTATTTTTTAAATAGCTAATGATGATAACAAACATGAAATATGATTCGTAAAGGTTTTCTAATAGTTTTGATTTATTTACATGTTTGAATTCAGAAGAATTCATTTCCAACTTCCAACTCAAAAATATTTTAATTCACTTTTCCATTCAACATTATTTTCTTATGGTCATTATTGATTGCATTTATTTCATTCACAAATTCGTACTCCTAACTTGTCTCTTTGAAAATCAAATTGAACTTCCTTAACACATAAAATACGTAACCGCGTATATACAAATTCAAAAAATATAGAGACCCCAATAAATCACAAAATACAAGAAATACGTTTAAGAAAAAATATTCCTACAATCAAAAACGTAAGAATTTAGATGTACACATTGTGACATGCATTCTGAAATGCACTTTATTGGCTCAGCTACACAATAAAACAAAAAAAAAAAGTAAATAAGAAAGAAAGAAAGAAAAAACAATTCGCACGCAGATACAAATTGTTCAGATAGTCAATTTCGGTTGTGTACTTTTTTTTGAAATTTTTGTTTTCTTCTTAAACAGAAACAAAAAATCTAAAAATGTAAATTTAGTTTGTATTTGTGTCTCTTATTTATCTTTAAATTTTCCTTTCGTTTCCAATTCAATTCAATTTCAATAAAAAAACGCGTGTCTTCTCTCTCTACACAAAAAAAAAAAAAAAACAAAAAACAAAAAGAAAAAATTCAAGATCCATGAGGAGAAAGAAAAAAAAAACAAGAAAACAAGTGGAGAAGAGAAGCAAAATAAGTAAAGTAAAGTAAAGTAAATAAATAAAAAAAAAAAATCCGTTTTTCCCAATTTGACGATGATTAATTTACTGCTGCCGCGCATCTTTTTTTAGTTTCAGTTTTTTGTTGTATAGTCTCTTTTCGTCCGGTGTTGATGATGATGACGGGAAAAAATTCAATTAAAAAAAAAAAAAGAAAAAATATTTTTTCTTTTTTGTAATTTTAGAAAGAAAAAAAATAGAAAAATAGAAACAGAATTTTTTTATTTTTTTATTTTTTTTTTGGCTGCTTCAAAGACATCAGACGACATTTTGTTTCTTGTTTATAGCAAAATTTACAGAATTTAAAAAAAATTCTTTCATATCATTTCGCACGTCAAATGAGTCCAAGTTGTAACGCGCGCATCAGATCAAACAATATTCGCTTTTCTATGAAGAAAACACACTTTTATTTTTTACCTCCTCGGTGACTTAAACTCTAAAGATCCCCACCCCCCGTCAGCCCCCTTTCCCAAAATACATCCCTGCTTTCACAATAGTTCATTTACACAAACAAACTTGTTGATAAGATTTTTAATTTTAATTCTATCACTATCTCGCTCTCTCCCATTACTGTCTTTGTTTTTGATAGATTGAAAGAATCTTGTGTCAGGGGGGCTAAAGGTGTACAAAAGCAGAGACGATTGCCAAAAAAAAATACAAAAAAAAAACAAAAGGAAGTAGAAGAAGAATATTCACTGTGGGAGAGAACAGTTCCAATTATCACGTATTATTATTTTTTTGTGTGTATTGAAGATCAGGCCGCATTTTTTTAAAAACAAATTTTTTAAACAATTAAAAGGGACGAAGAGAAAGTTTTTCATTTTTTTCCAATGTTTTTATTCTTGTGTTGTTGTTACTTTTTTTTCTATATGATCTGAATCGGAAATAGGGTCCGTGACGAATTTAACTTTTATGATTTTGACGTAACTTTCTAAAAAAAAACAAAAAAAATAATAAACGAAAAAAAATAAAAACACAACAAAAATGTAATTTGTATTTTTAGGAAATTTTCACTTTTGAGACCTCATAAAAAAAACGTGAACAAACAGAAAAAAAATAAAAAAATACGAAAATACACAAAATAGAAATTTCTCTAAAAGATCCTCGCATAAAGTATATTAGTTGATTTTATCAAACAAATTTCACGCATGTCGGCTCGTCGCGCTTTTATATTTATCTTATAGAAAAAATCTTATAAAAAAAGAAGGAACGATAAAGAAACCAAGAAAAAAAAACAAAAAACAAGAAAACGAAAAGTCAAAAAAAAAATATATAAAAGAGTTTTTAAAATTTAAATAATAAAATAAAAAATGAGTCAAACATGAAATAGTGGACCCTGTCCTCACATTTGTCCGTCTGTTCGGTCAATCCCCGCAACATTTTGATTAATCTAATCTCCTCAACGATTACCGCGCAGTCGCAATCGTCTCAAACTAAAAACCATTTCCTTTCCTTTTCTTTTTTTTTTTGTTTTGTTTAATTTTTATTTTGTTTTATTTAATTTTTTGTTAATTCTCTCATCAATCGAACCGTCGTCGTACAAGTTGTTGTCTCTATTTTTTCTCTTGCTCCCTCCTTCTCTTAAATATTTGTTTAAAATGCCCCTATATATATATGTTGGAATATATCGCACACACACACACACACATAAGAACACATACACATATGTACACACACACAACACCATATGTTATTGCTTGTGGGTTGAGTTGACCACGGCAGCGCAGCAGCAGCTGAATTAAACTAAGTTGATTTTGATCTTGCGCGTTTATAAACTTTTGTGCCGACGGAATATTGTCCATATTATCGGTTTTCATTTTTTCAACATAAAACAAAAAAACGGTTTTTTCTTTCGTTTATAGACAACAAGAAAAAAAATGTTTCAAAAAAGGACTCAAACAAAAAGTGAAAAGTAGAAGAAGGTAGAGAATATAAAAACATAAAAAAATTGTAGATTGTAAATTTGTTGATGAAGAGATTAAAAGAAGAAGAAAACAAAAAAAAAAGTGATAATAAATTTCGATAATGAGGGTGCCATTTAAGGAAACTTAAGGATAGCAGAGGGTGTAGATTGTCCCAAAATATAAAATTGTATTTTCTTCTTTTTTATGAATTTTTTTTTCTTCTGGTTTTATGTCTTTATTAGGGGTCCGAAAAAAATAAACATTTTGTTTCAAAAGACAAAAAGAAAAGCAAAATTGATTATGGTCGTTTTTTTTTTTTTTTGCTGTTGTTGTTGGCTAAGATCTCCAATGTTAACGTAAAAGGTCTTAATCGGAGACATTTGTTTAAGATGATATGATTACCAAGGACCTCCTATAAAGTGAACAAAATATTTTCAATATTTCCCATTTTTAGGATCTTCAATAATGTCCATTTTGAAATATTTAAGATCATTATTGTTTAATGGTTACTTTTACGTTTTACCCCCTTTTTTCTACACACATTTTTATTTCTTTCTTTTTCATTTTGTATTTTCTATTTAAATTTTTATTCTATAAAGCCCACCCCTCACTTTCTCTGTCTAACGCACATTTACATTCATTTCATTCATTACATTTTCTTTCATTTTACGTTTAGTTCATGTCAAACATAAAAAGTCATCAATCACCGACGCGACGTAAAGTATACTCTACTCGACCATAAAACAATCTGAAACTCAGCAGGATACTCGCTCGCCTGTCTAATCGCCGACAATCATCCCAACACAGATCTCACTCAGATACGCGATAATTTTTATTTTTTTATGTTTCTTCTTTATTTTATTTGTATTTTTTTTTATTTTTTTTATTTTCCAAGTTAAAATTTATATAAAACTTTTTTCTTTTTTTTTCATATAATTAAAACATGTGAAAATATATCATTAAATCTCTGGTAATTGCTAATTACAATTCTGGTCGCGGTCTCAACGCGCTGTGTGAAATTCCATATATACAAAAAAAAAAACAAAAAAAAAAACAGTAACAATTTATAAATAAAATAAATTACAAAAAAAAAGAAAGAAAGAAAAAAAAAACAATGTTGACAATATTCAAACAGCGTGATCGGCGGTCAATTGAATTTTATTATAATAAAAGTGTGCGCTGCGCGGGAGTAAATGAGATGCAATCAACGATTAAGATGATGCGCGTGCGTTTTTCTTTAGTTTTTTGTTTATTTTCTGTTGACAAAGGGAAGACTAAACTAAATAAAAAGTAAACAACAACTTAATAATAGATAATCCGTTACCAGGAGGTCTATAAATATTCGTTTTAAAAGAGAATATTGAGAAAGTTAAGAGGCCCTAATTTTTATACCTTCATCTTCGTTTGAATTTGCTTATCTGAATATCAGAGAAAAAGATTTACAGTAAAACCTGTTTAACAGGACCATTAGTTTATAATAAAATAAAGAATATATGGGTTAGATTATTTATTCAAGTGGACTGCAAATAAGAAAATTAATGTCCATGAAAAAGTGTTCAAGTCTTGTTTATTGAGGCGTACTTTCGAGAGGTGGTCCAATTATACGAGGTTCAGTTAGAAAGGTTTTTACATAATCAAATATTTATAAATTCAACAAAACTAGCGATTAATTGTGGATGATGTTGTGCTGTAATTTATTTCTGTCAAATATAAAATTATCGCGATTTAAGAAAAAAAAATCGCTCACAATCTTTCTTTTATTTTATTATTATTATTTCTTCCTTCGTCTTCTATGTTTTTCTTCTTCATCGTTTCAGTTTTTTTTTTCTTTCTTTTTCTTAGATGAACGCAAAAAAAAATGTTGATTTTTTTATACTTCTTCTCTTATGGTCAATTTTCCAACATCTCAAGTGCGTTCGAGGTAATTCAATTAACCAATCGATAAATAAAAAATAAAAAGACAAAACATAACAGAATAAACTGAACAACTTAAATAAACAGAGAGAGAGAGAGAACACAAACGCTAAAAAGGGACAAACGAATTAAATAAATAAAAACAAAACGTGTAGAAAACGTTAAAGAATGAAGTTAAGAAAGATAGAAGAAGAAGAAGAAGAAGAGAAGAAAAAACAAACGGCAAAAGAAATCTTTTAAGAAAATTGAGTTATTAAGAGCGAAAATGCGTTTGGTTTTGCCATAATTGAAGTCAAATATAACGTCGTCGTATGTTGTCGTCGCGTATATTTTATTATATGAATTTTTTTTTTTATGGCAATATTCAATTGAGAAATAAAAATAATAAAAACAAATGAAGAAGAAAAAATATAAGATGGAATGTTTGCTTGATTTGTTTCTTTTTTTATTTTTTTTGCATTTTTCATTTTTCATTTTGTATTTTTTTTTTTATTATTATTTTTTATCAAAAAAGGGAGTCGGGTTGTGTCAATTGTTGTGCGTGAGAGATTTTTGTAATGTTTGAATTTTCTTATATGCTGATGTCTCTATGAAAATATGGACTCTGTCTTGATGGAACTGAAATAATTAACTTGTTTCCAATTTTTTTTTCTGTTACATTGCTACGATTAATCGTTTCTTTAATAATAAAAGATTGAATTAAAATCAAATCAAATCGTGATACATTTTTTTTTTTTACTTTTATTTTTCTTGTTTATTTATTTTATTTTTTGCGTTTATAGTTTGCCTTTACGTTGAACAGTCTAGATTAGTTTTTAGAAAAATGAAAACTTTGTTTAAATTGCTTTTAAACTTATTTTAAATTTATTTATTTTAAAAATCATTACAGACTTTCTTTATTTTGTTCACCTGTTTATGTTGACCACAAATGTTAATTTAAATATTCGTTACTATTTTTTCTGTAAAGATTTTATTGTTGATAAATTAAATGAAATTTGTGACTCTTGAAGTTTATTTTCCAACATGTTTTACTTTGTATAATGACTCAATTTGTAAGCAATTAAAAACCACATAATAAAATCTTTAATTTGCATAATTGCGATTGTTATAAAATTTGTTCTTTTAAGAATATAATCAATGATCGGAAATAAGTCACATTCTCGTTTAAATCATTTAAATGATTGTTTGTGGGCTGATATTGATTGTTTTAATAAGGATTCTGCTTTTAACGAGTTTAAATTATTTAATTCTGTTTATAAAGTTGAAAGAATTGTTAAATCCATCCACCCGCACTTCTAAATTCTTCTGACACAAAGGAATATCTCGGAATTATTCAAAAAGATTCCATTATAAGTGCAGATACGACAAAGAATGGAAAATTACTGTCACTTTTCGAGCAAAATAATGAAACCAACCAATTCATGTTTGTATATGAACATAAATATAATTCGTTCTTCTTTCGACAAAACGGTTATACCCATAACAAGTAGTAGTTTATTCTTGATATGTCGATGTTGTCAATTTTAATATAACAAAAAAAATAAAGTATTGATAAATATTCACCCGCCTAACTTAACCATAAAACCACATGTGTTTACTATTCTTAAGAAGATTCCAAAAATATTTAATGTTGACTTTGATTAACTTATTCCAGTAGTTCATTTAATGTCCACACATTTATCTAGAAAAAAAAAAATCCGTCGGTGTTTTTAAATTATTTAATAAAAACAAAAAAAAACTAACAAAAAAAAAAAATAACATCAAATTTAAAATAATTTACATAAAAAAAAAATAAATATATTATGACCCCCCGCGTTCACCTCTTTCTCCTCATCATTTCAATATTCATTATTCATTATCACTAATTTATTTTAAATTCATCTTTTTTTTTTTTTGTTTATTATTTTTTTATACGTCAAAAAAAAAACAAAATAAATAAAACAAGAAAAAAAAAGAAGCAACAACAAAAATTTTTTTTACGAGTTTTCTCTGTCAAATAAACAAATATAATTTTCATTTATTTTATTTTAAATTATTTTCATATTTTAAAGAAAGAGGAAAATTAATTCGCTTGCAGAAAATTTAATGACAGCTTTATTATCTTTCATTCAATAATACTGCTTTTAATCGAAATCGAACAAAATTAATTCACTTTGTTATGGTTGTTTCTTTTTTTTTTTGGTTTTGACCATAACACATAATTGTGAGCTTGGACTTGTGTATGCCTGTGTGTGTGTATGTACGTGGCTGCATGAATATATTTTACACTCCTTTAAATTAAACCTCAATCTTCAGTATTTCCTTATTTTGTATTTTCCTATTTTTAATTCCCAATTCAAATACTTCGCACACATACATACATACACATATGATTTCCACCTCAAATTTTTACATTATATCAAAATTTTCTTTCTCTCACAAATTTACACACATTCAAAATCCAATTCCAAAACAAAAATACTAAAATACAAATACTTGTTCACACATTTTTCTAACTGTATATAGAGTGTGGTCTTCGTATATATACCATACACTAATGCACACAAAATACACAGTCATATATTTAGATATTGGTTTGCTTTGGGATTGAAATAGAACGATCTCAGCCATTTTTGATATACGAGCTTCCCCTTCCAAACAAAAAAAAAAATAACAAAAAAAAAAATAAAAAAAAAATTCTTTTGTCTCTCCCACCCATGTTTTTTATGCTTTATTGTGTTGTTTTTTTTTTGTTGCTGTTTTTGTTACTATTGTGTTGTTGTTGCCGGTAAAGGGGAAAGGTTCTCTGTTCCGCCCCCTTTTATTTCGTTATGCAGAAAAGAAAAAAAAAATAACAAAACAAAACAACAACAATAAGTATGTATATGGTTCAATGAGTCAATTAGATAGATTGGATATACGTTCATATGTCATTCTTATAAATATTCTTCTTCTTGATCGTGTGTACGTGTGTGTATGCTCTGAATTTTGTTTAGAAGATTATTCCAAGAAGAATAAAATAAAAATAAGGAAGAGACGATAAAACAAAAAAAAAACGAAAGAAATGAAAACAATTTTGACCTTTTTGTTGATCCGATTTTTTATTTATTTTTTCATAACAAAATTACATAATTGAATTTTTTTTTATTTTTTTTTCGTTCGCGAATAAATTTAATTCAAACATTTATTTTGCTTTATATTTATTATGACGCTTTAAAATTATGACGACATATCTGAAAAAAAAATTGTTGTTTGCTGAATTGATTGCTGACAAATAAAATATCAGCCAACCCATCGCCATCTATGAAGTAATAGTTATTTATGTATATGATGGATAATAAAAATGTTATCTGCATTATCGACTATTAGTTCACACCACATAAAAACAGGTGTCATGGATGTGTTTTAGATTAGATTTTTTTTCCGGTGGTTTGGGTGGTTTTTTTTGGGTGGCTCAGAGAAATTTTAGTGGGTGGTTTGGTTTTTTTTACGTTATATAGCAACGATGGATAAAGGTTTTTATAGTTAGGTTTTGAATAGTCTTTTTTTTTGTCTTTTGTGTAACAGAAAAAAAAATGATTATATTTCTATATCGACCTTTATAGTTGATTTGTGTCCTTCTTCTTTGTGATGGTCTACACACCAAATAACAACCCCTTTTATATACATGTATATATATATATACAAAAACAAAAAAAAATTGACTCATTTTTCAATATATTTCGTTGAATTTGAAACATTTATCACATTGGTTTAGGATTTGACCACAAACCACCCTCAATTCTCGTACTTCTATTTATATTTATTTGTGCGTCGTCCGTCCAAAATCTGATATTTGCTCTTCAATTCCACAATATTATCTATTTTCCCCAAAAACCCCAAAAACAAGAAAAAACGATTCTCTCTTCTCCTCCGTACAAAATTGAATGCGATTTATCGCGGTTAAATTGTTTTCGGGCGGCGACAGTGGGTGGTACAAAATCTATAAGGGAATGAAAATGAAACAAAAAGGGGTTGAATAATAGAGTGGATGCATGAATTATTTCAGTGGAATTTCCTGTTATTCTTATATTTGTATCTGTGTGTGTGTGTGTGTATATCTATTTGTTTGCTTGAATTTTGTTTTGTTGTTTAAAATTTTCAAATTGAAATTGTGTTCGACAGGAAATTTTTTTTGAAATTTCGATTTTTAATCGTATATACAGTTTTTTTGTTTGTTGTTCCTTTTTTCCATTTCAATATTACTTTTTGTTTATTTTTCATTATATACATTTTTCGTCTTCTTCTCAACCAACTGAGTCGTGAATATATGAATGCAAAAAAAAAAAAATAAAAGAAATAAAATGACGTAAAAATTATCTCCTTCTAGTCGGATAACTTCTCACATTCAGCATTATATAATATATTTTGTTATTAGATGATTTAGGGATGAATCTAATATAGAGTAGAAAAAAATAAAATTATAAGAGAAAGGGTGAGATATTTTTATGTATATATAAGAGATGATAAGTTTTACGTTACACACATGATACATGATATTTTACCTTGTGTCTCTATGGGAATAGATAAATAAACGAAAACCATATAAAATAGAAGGAGGGAGAGTGGGTTCTGTTGGACGGCATTAATTTTTTCCCTTTAATATTTTTTTCTTTTTTCATTTCACTAAAATTCCCTTTTTTCCATATTTTGCGCGCATACAGAAAATAAAGCAATATCTTTTAAATTTTGTCTCGCATAGAATAAACAAGAAGAAAAAGAAGAAGAAGAAGTTAAGGGTGGGTTTCTTTTGTTGTTATTATTTTGTTAAATTTACAATACAGTTGTTGTTGTTGTTGTTGTTGTTTTTGCGTATCACAGCATGAGAGCATGAAGGAAGAACGGAATGGAAAGAAGAATGGGTTCGGTTTTTTTTTGTTGCCTGTCTGATATTGAAATGACAGAATTATAGAAAATTTTCCCTTATAAATAAATTAATAAAAGATGGCGTTTAAATTTTCGCACTTGACTTGACTTGACGTCTATTAATTTCAAATTCTTCTTCTCCTTCTCACCCCCCATTTTTCTGTCATCTACTTCTTCTGTATCTATTCATCCTTTATCTTTTGTGCTTTTGTGTATACTTCCCTATCAAACTCGTAACTTCAAACTACACGTACAAACACACATTCATACATTCGTGTATCAGTATGCACAAACATTATATAAATAGTAGAATAGGAAGTCACACTTTCAGACAGATAAACAAAACAAATACAAAGTGATTCCAAAAGCTAGAAATTTCAAGTATTCGATGATACCGCATTAATAAATTAATCAAATACCCAAACCAAATATTCACACCATTTAGCATGGAATTCAATCCGATATGGAATCTCATTTACTTAGATAGAGCACAAACCATCCTACTTATTTTCTTCTTTCTTTTTGTTCTTATTGTTGTTGTAGTTGTTAATCATTATTTACGTTTTGCTTTCTTTTTGGAATAAAATATTTTTCAAAATTTATTAAAACCCATAAATATTTTTCACAGTTTATCATTTAATTGTGTTGATCATAATTAATTTAATTAAATATTCAATCTATTAAATATCATTTATTATGACTCACACAATTGAAATTAATTTATTAATTATGTTTCATATGAAAAATTTACTCCTACTTTTTTGTTGATCATAAAAATAATCATAAAGAATAAATTTAGGCGTTGAGAAAAGAAAAAAATAAAATATTAAACAAATATGTTTTTTATAAACATAAGTTACATAAGTTTTCATTCAAAACCATTTAATTTCATAACGTTAAGAAAAAAAAATTAACAGAATTTTGTAAGAAAGTTCATTTAATTCGTCAATTTGTATTAAGTGTAGTATATTTATGTTTTAATTAATTTACTAATTCCAAAAACAAAAAAAAAAAAAAACTGTTAATAAACATAAAAAAAGAAAATGTACGAGGACAACGACAAAAAAAAAAAAAATAAACAAACATAGATAGATAGACAGTCAGACAGACAGAATTTTTAGGTATCTCATATTTTTCTGTGCCAAATCTAATTCAAAGAAATTATACACTGTCAAAGTCGTAACACCGTGAAAATTGACAAATCGAATAGCAGATTCATTTGCTTGTACGACACAAGAAAATGATGCCAAAAACAATTAATTTTCCACATAAAAAAAAAATAAATAAAATAAAGAAAAAGAAAAGGAAATTTTTTTCCTCTTTTCTCTGTCGGACCGAATAAGAAAAATGTCGTTACAAAGAGACAAACATATATATATAGACATATTTATAACAACTATACTAAAAGTTCTTAAAGACAGATGGGTTGGACGATAGATTTTATATCATTTGATCGTGTTAATCTGACCAAGTAGCGCGAAACAATTTATCATATAAGACGACCGGTTAAATTGTGATCATTTATCCGGTTAATCTGATAACGAACTGTCTGTCGGTATTAAATAAAAAAATTTATTAATTTTTAGTTCGTCGTTTGTCGATTGATGTTTGTTGTGGCGCCCGGCCAGGCCACCAAAGATGAGAAAAAAAAAACAAATATAATTTTTTTTTGTTTTCGCCCACATTTTTTTTTTTTTTAATTTTTTTTTTATGAAGAAAAATAATAATAATAAAAAAAATATGCGGACCTTTTAAATGACGTCATTCATTTGACATTTTAAAGATTTGGAAAAATGTGGTAGTGGTAGGTGACGTTGTACCTTCACGGGTCATTTACTACAACATTTCTCAACTAATGAACTGAAATTTCTTTATATACAAGACAGTTATTTTTTTTTTCCTTTCTGTTGTTAATTTCAGAAAAACTGAAAAGTTTTTTTTTTTCATCTCGGGGAAACGGCAAGAAAAAAATATAAAAATATTTTTTTTTGTAAATATATATTTTTTTCTCTGTTTTCCCTTTAGCTTTTAGGTGGCCCAAAATTGTTTGAGGGAAAGAGATCAAAAGTTCTTCTAAATATTTATTATGGGTTGTCATGTCAAGACCGTTTTGCATATGTGCGATCTGGTGATATATATAAAAGAGATCAGTTATGTACAGCAATTCTTATATATATACAGACAGACAGATATCTTTTAAGACAAAGGCATAAAGACGAGGAAAATGAGGAATAAACTTTTTTTTTTGTCTTAAGTTTTATTTTTTAATTTTTTGTTATTTAAATGCGTTTTACAAGAAAAAAAAACAAAAATTTTAGTCGTTTAGTAGATTCTGTTTTGATAAGATGGGTCGTACAAATCAAATTGACCCCAAACGGGTGACATTTATTCATGAAAATGGGGTTATTTGTAATAACGTGTGTTCAACTGTGTGTTCGATCTTTCACTAATACATATAAAATTTTGTTTATTTTAATTATTTTGAAAAAAAAAACTAATTTGTGTTTTTTGTTTTCTTTTGTTCTAGGAATTTAGTGTTACCAGCGCCGCTTGTGACAGGAGCGGACAAAACGTGAACTAGTGCGTTTTTATTAATTAATTTAATTTTTGTGTTTTAATTTTTTTTTTTTTTACTTTCTTTTTGTGAGTGAAAAAAAAGAAGAAAAAGAGAAAAAAAGTGCGCGTCTGTGGGGGTGTTTAATTTTTTTTTGTAACGCGCACTTCTGCCCTTTCGTACTTAAGCAAAGAAAAGAGAAGAAAACAAAGAAACCCGGTTAAACGAGTCAAAAGCTTTAACATTTAGAATATAAATTTTTTTTTTTTTGGGTTTTGTTAAATAAAATACAATCGTAAAAATGACAATGAGTACAAATAATTGTGAAAGTATGACATCATACTTTACAAATTCATATATGGGTTCAGAGATGCATGGTCACTATCCGTCAAGTGCGGTTGGTGACCTTGACGGTAGCCAACAAATGCATCACTATAGTCAAAATCCAAATCAAGGCAATATGCCTTATCCAAGGTTTCCACCATACGATCGTATGGGATATTATAATCAAAATATGGAACCTGCAGGTTATACAAGAGCTGATAGTCCGTCAAGTCAAGTGGGTGGTGTTGTTATGGGACCTCAACAGAATGGTACACCAATTGTTGGCGGACAAACAAATCAACAACAACAGCAACAGCAACAACAACAGCAACCGGTCGTTTATGCAAGTTGTAAACTTCAGGCAGCTGTTGGTGGTTTAGGAATGGTTGGGGAAGGTGGATCATCACCTCCATTAGAACAAATGGGGGGACACCATATGGGTTCACAAATGACAATACCTCATCACATGGGTCATGCTCAGGGACAGGTAAAATATTATTAATATTTATACAAATTTTTGCAAATTTAGTTAACATTATGAATTAAAATTTGGATTAAGTTAAAGAACTTTCAGTATTTGTCGTTAATAGAAGTTATTAAGTCAATAAAAAATTCCAATAATAAATTTTTCAAATATATTTTCATTTGATAATCAATTGTTGTTTATTTATTTAGGTTGCACATCAAAATCCTCAACACATGGGCATGTATACACAAACTGGTCCACCTGTATCTGCTCCACAAGGTATGATGCATCAACAGGCACCACAATTACATCAAGGACAACAACAACAACAACCACCTCCAAGTAATCAAAATACACCGGCATCTATGCCTTCACCACTTTATCCTTGGATGCGAAGTCAGTTTGGTAAGTAAACAAAATTCTGAATTATTTTGAAATATAAAAATAAATTTGTTCCTCGTTTTTTTCTCTTTGCTTCATTTCTTTTACTTTTCATTTTCTAATGATTGAACTTTTACTGGAATGTCGCTGTAGTATAGCTAAAATTAGATAGTCATCAAAGCCATACACCATTATTTAAGAATAGTATTTTTCTTCGCATAAGTCACAGACCAAAATGATCTAAAGGTTTAGTTCAGACTCTTTGCAAAATTCAATAAAAACATTTAGAATTAATTATGTTTTCTAAGAATTTTCATGATTTAAAAATTACATAGAAAATGATGTATCTTGAATTATACCGACTATATTAGAATTTCCGTTCTCATATGCATCCAATTGGATTATAAAATTTGATTGGATTTTCTCTTTCTATCGATTATTTCAACTTACTTCTTTTTTTTCTACTTTTTTGATTATACAAAAAAAAACATAGTTTCTTGTACAACAGAAAAAAAGGCACCTTCGTCAAATGAACTGTCAGATCAGAAGAAAAAGAAGAATACGAGAAAAAAATCGGCGGCCATTTGTAAAAAAGACGAAGAAGAAACAAAAAAAAAAAAGGACGAATGCAAAAATTCCTCCCTCAGTTAAATAAATTAGTTACGGTCAAAATGAGCTGTTGATGTATTTAACACAAAGAAATTGCACGTTAATTGTAGGTACATTTACTTATAAGAGTTTGGTTAGTCAGGTAGAACCAAAATTGATGAATTGATTGTTAAAAATTTTACATGGTCATCTCTTCCGGGTTCTGAGTTCTTTTGTTACATTTTGCTTTTATATAGACATTAATTATTTTTGTTGTATAATTATGTAATTTAATTAAACAATTTTAATTAAACAATTTTATTTATATAATAATTATATACAAAAGTACATCAAATTAATTCATCATACATTTTTTTTTTTTTACAAATTTAACCCTGGTCTGGACACAATAACAAAAATTCATTATTTATTGAAATGATTGTTTATCTAATATTTTAAATAATAAAGTTTATATTCTGGACTATTTATTTAAATATTCACGACATAATAAATCCTTATCGAATAAGCAAAAAAATTCCAGACTTACATTTTTCCGATTATTTCAAAAATTGCAATTTACTTCGATTTTTATATTAAAAGTATATGTTCGAGTGTACCTATTTTATTTAATCTTCTCACCATAATGATTCAAATCATGCTTCATGGAATATGTACTTTTAATACTTTCTCATATAAAAATTGTCTAATCGACATATACTTGAAAATATTCCTTGTAAAATTCTACGAGTGTTACTCAATTTAAAATGATATTTTTCATTTATGCAAATTTTCTTCTCAGCCCTATTATTCTTCCATTGTTAAATAAAAGGAATCCAACTCAAAAAAAAAATATACAACTCATAAAGATATAAAATCAAAAAACGTAATAAAAAAAAAACCGTATTCCAAAAATATTATGTCTCTGTGTGAGTTTTACTCTAATTTTAGTCCCAAATCTTGTAGACAGAAAAAAAAAACATAAAATAAAAAAATTTGCATATTCATTTGAATTTCCGGGGTGCACTCGGGGAATTTCTTTTCTTCCTTTTACGTTTTTACAATTTTTTTTTTGTTCATTGTTTAAAAAAGAGAAAGATAAAACAAGAACAATAAAATAACCTCACTTGAAAGGAAAGCTAAAATTCTGCACCTTCTGTTTTTTTTTATGCTTTGACAGAATAGAAAAATTTTCGTTTTTGTGACGTCACATAACGACGGGAGTTTTTTGGTGGCTGAGGCATGATTCTTAGTTTATCACAAAAAAATTTAAATCCAGAATGCAGTTCATTTTTGTTTTTTGTTAAAATCGGTTGTTACACACAAAATAAGTCAGTTAAAAGTGATACATTCTAATCGAATTAATTCCATATTATTTGTACATAAATCGTGATTTTTCTCTGGTTAAAATTCAAAAATCTCTTCAAACTTGATAAAAAACTATAACGTATTTTTCGTGCACGAATAAAATAGACAAAAGGAAAGAAAACAAATAAACGGATAATGGAGGTAATAAAAACAATAATTTATTACCATCAGCGTATATTATTTAAATGGAAATATTTTGTCTCTGTCATAACATTGAGACCCCTTTTTAATACTTTTAATACATAAAGAAAGAAAATTAAAAAAGCAAATCACTTATTTTCCTCTTAAAAATCTAAAAAAAAAAAAAAGAAGAAAAGAGTTAGTTTTCTCTACCCCTAAATCAGAAACAGTCTTTCTAAAATGGGAAGTTTGGGAGGAGGTACAAAACCGACGTCCGCAAATTCGGTTGACTCTTTTACTTTGCCATAAAATACATACACACACACACACACATACCCGCAAATACAGACATGAAATAAACATAAAACACTACATAAAAAAAATAGCACGTATACACTCTTTTCCTCTCACCTCTCCCTTTTCGCTCAGTCTCTTACTCTTCTTTCTCTCGCTCTTTGATGTCTGTTTCGGCGGCGGCCATAAATTTCGACGACGCTCAACAATATAATCGTGCAACAAGTGGCTCGTTTTGAACATCTTGATGTACTAAAGAGCTTTCTGGTTTAGATAACTACCCCCAGACTATATATTTTACTGCAAATATCCCAATGTATCATCGCGTTTTATGTTTTATACTTTTTTTTCTATATGTATGTGTTTGTATCTATGTGTTTATTTGGAGTTTGGTTTTGGGATTTTTCCCAAAATCAGTTTTTCCTTTTTCGTTTTTCGTTTATTTTTTTTTTTATTTTATTTCTGATTTAATTTATTGCGATTTTCGCGATTTGAGAATTTACGTTTTGCGGTTTGTAGGGAACGGAATGCTTTTGTTTAAATTGAAAGTGACACATGGGATAATAATATATAAAGAAGAATTATATTGAATGATGATGATAATGATAATGATGATTGAATCCCAATTAATGAACACGATGGTTAATCACAGTTACATAGTTTTGATTAAATCTAAAGACTTAGTTTCTCTCACTGGCTTTCATTTTTATTCGCATAAATTCTATATAGTGCGGAATTGGTTTTATTTGAAGAATTTTTATGAACAAATTAATAACCCACTTTTAAGAATCGTACTTCGTTGATATGAAATCTAAAAAAGTTCTTGATTCAAATTAATGATTCCCAATTACTCAATTTATTAATTGAAGTTTGTGATAAAAACAAATCAACAAATAAATACTGGTGATGACCAAAAATAAAGTTCATTCAAAAAATACTTGTCGTGTTTGACTTTATTTAAATATAAACGGTCCACACAAATTTTAATCTTATAATAATAATAATAATAATGATAAATATTGTGTTACAAAAATATGTATTATCCAATTTGGATAAAAATTATCCGACGGAATCTGTATGTGTCATCAACATCATATCATTATAAATAATTGTATATAATTTACGCGCCCAGACCAATAATAATCTTATATACTTAATCTAAATTCCAAACCTCGCAATCATCATACAACCATCTTAATAATATATATTATGAATATATTATTTATACGGAAGAAACAATTTAATTCTCTCTGTTTTTAGTGAAGAACAATAAAATATAAATACAGATATAGACAATGATATACGTAAATTTTGTACATTTATATGTAGAAAAATTGCAATCTTTAACAATTGCAATCTCAACACCCACAAATCAATTTGTCAGCTTCACAGATATTCCCCTTTTCAAAAATGAAGAAGAAGAATATGAAAGAAGTTGATCAACAAAGAATGTATTTAATGCAAAAGAACAGAAAAATTTACATAATTTGAAATTGCAATGGCCTCTTTATTTCTTGTCCAAGAAACATCCCACTTGATAGGGTGATATATAAAGTGAAATTAAATATAAAAAGTCAGATTGAAATCTCAGTTGAACAAAATAATAACAATAAAAAAAAAAAAAAAAATGAAACAAAACAAAATAAAAAAACAGCGAAATTGATTAAATTCCTTTTCTTCCTTTCCTTTTTTATATTTATTCTGTTCTCCTTTTTTTCTTTTATATTATTTCTACTTCTTCCTTTTTTTTTCAGCGCTTTTAAAAGACACAATTTACAATTACAAAAAAATAAATATAAAAAAAGAGGGCACTTTCGTTGTTCCCCATTTTTCTCTTTCCTTTTTTTTTCCATCTATATACGTTTTTGCTACGCTTGATCATTTTTCTTTTTTCAAAAAAAAAATAAAGAAAAAGGAACAAAAAAACAAGGTGAAGGGGGTAGTATTCGTATATAAACAATATATTTATACTATATACGAGTAAAAGTGTGTGTAGGGGGGAGGAATAAAACGCAACAACAATACAAAACAACAACAAAAACAAAACAAAAAAAAAATTCATTGTCGCGCGATTTTACTTTGACAATAGATGGCGTATTAGTCAACTTCTAAAACACAATAATAACATATTACTCTCTTATAAATGGGGAACAAATAAATGCAATTGTTTAAGTGGGGACTCTTCTATATTAGGCATCTCAAAATAAGAAAACATAGAAAGTTTCAGTTTAAATTTGAGTTAAATTTTATAATAAGGTCAGCACAAAATTAATGAAATTATTTATAATCTGATTGAATCCAAACATTGATTGAGATTTTAATTCTTGCTAACTTCGTCAATTGACCAAAAGGACTCATTTTATTAATTTTACATAAAAATTGGTCGTACTTTAAGCATCATAAAAAGTAATGAGTTGTTGGCTTAACTTAATACAAATTCGAACTTCGATTAAAATCGTTATATTTTGTATTTGGTGAACTTATAAACACAAACAATTCAAAATTTATTTACATACAAAATATTGATGATTCCCATTGCGCCCATACACATTTATACTTACATACATATATACCTATACATACACACATTATATACATTATATATAGTCATGTAACTAATGGCCATAATCAATTTTCCTTTACATCTCAATCTCTTTTTGAACAAAAGTATAAGAAAAGAAGAAGAAGAAGAAGAAAAAAAAGCCAGCAACGAAAAAGAAGAAAAAAAAAAAATAAAACAAGAAACAAAAACAAGAAAAAAAAACAGGCGCGCACCATCGGAATAGATGGATGGATGGATGGCAAGCAGCAATAGAAAAAAAAATTCTTTTCTCGTGGTTATATATTTTATAATTTTATATTCTTTATATTAAGACTGTCTTTTATTTTTCACTTCGCGCGCGTTTATAACACCAAAAATCAAAATAAAATAAAAAAAGGGCACCCCGCACCAACCTCCTACAAGAGACATACACAAAAGTAAAATCAAACAAAAGAAATGAAAGAAAGAAAAGGAATAAAAAGAACAAAAAAAAAAGGAAAACAGAAAAAAATCAGGAAAACCTTTTCTTTCGATTTTCTTCTGTTCTTTTTGGTTTTTTTTTTGTTTTGCTTCAATTTTTCTTCTTTTGGACGACGTTTTCTTCTTTCTAAATAATTTTTTTTTCTTTTCTTTTGCTTTCTGTTCCCATTCATTTCGTTTCATTTTATTACATGAAATTGCAAAAGATAAGCAATTGTATTTTTGTATATGCTTTGGGGATGTCTGCGGAGTTAAATAAGAAGTTTGAGAATGAAGATGAAGAAGACGAAAGGGAATGACGGTTATACAATGGATTTGATTAAATACGTCATAGATTTGCTGTTGACGTCATCATTATTTTCTGTATTGTATTATGGATATGGAAAAAACCCCCCTCTTTTATTTTCAACCCATCCTCTTCCACCCTCTCAACCCACACACATAAACTTCAATCTCATTTCTTTTGATTGTGTGTCCTTCAAAGTGTGTGCGTGTATATATTTTTATATCGTTCCTTCTTTTCTTTACTTTACTTTTCTTTTCTTATATTTTTTTTTATTCTTCCTTCTTTACAAATTGAAAAGATTTTTGTGAATTTTCTGACAAAAGAATTGAGCAATTTTTCTTTTTTTAATTTAATTTTGTATTTTGTGATTATTTTCTTAGTCGCTTTCTTATTGAATTGAAATGAATTTATGGAAGTAAAATTATTATTAGAAATTTTCTCTCATCTTCTAAATTTCATAAAAATCTCTTTCAATATTGTATATAAACAAAAACAAAAATAAAAATTTCCAAAGAAGGATAAAGGATAAAAAAAACAACGAACAAATTGTGTTAACCCTTTAACTGACATTCGATATCTGTCATAAAACCACTTTAGGGAGTCCTCATACTTTGACATTTATTTATACATCAGTAGAAAACATCCAATATTCAACTTACCCACAAATATCCTTCTTCTTCTTTTCATTCTTTTATAAATTTTCCTTCTATTCACCCGCACCACTAGCCACCCCCTTTTATATACATCTTTCTGAAATCCATTTTTATTATTATTATATTTTTATATTTATGAAAGAAAATATTTTTCAGTATAAAACTTTTCTACTTCAATCGATTTAAAAGCAATTTCCATATAAAGAAGATGTGTTTTTTTTTCCTTTCTGTTCCTTTTTTTTTTTTCCTTTCTGTTTTTAGCAAAAAAAAAAAAAAAACCTTCTAAAAACTTTTCTTTCTTTTTTCTTTTCTACTCCTCTCTCTCTCTGTGCCACATTTCTTTTCTTCAAACTTATATAAAACGAAACTTTTTGTCTTGTTGAATTTTTTTTGCCGTTTTTCTTCTTCTTTTTGTTCTTATTTCTACATATTTTTCCTTTTTGTGTGATGCTTCTTTTTGTTGTTGTTTTTGTTTTAAGTGTGATGGGGTTGGTGGAGGAAAATAAAAGAAGAAAACTTTAACGGTTTATCTTATAGACACACGAAGAAAAAAGAAAGAAATTGTGGATAAAAAATGAAGAAGATGACGTGATTGTTTTCAATGCAATTTCCAATTTTCTTTTTCTTTCTTCTTTTCCTTTTAATGCAATTCCTTTTATGTAAAAATTTTCTCTGTGAAAATATCATATTTTCAAATTTATAAACTCAATAAGAAAAAGTTTTTTTCGTTTTTATGTAAAAATGTTATTCTTTTATTTCAAGAAAAGAATCGAACAAAAAAAAAAAGTAAATATCGAATGACTTTTTGTTGTTGTTGTTTATTTTATTTATTTTATTTAAATTAAGGAAATTTTGTATGCAGACAAAATTGAAGTGTTTACAGAATTAAGTGTTTCTCCAAATGATCTTATCAATATTTTATTGTTCATAATATGTGACGTGTTATGTTATTTTATGTTTATTGGATTTCATTTTAAAACGTGTCAGCGTTTACAGTATAGAAAGGGGAAAAACAAAAGGAGCCATATCATTTACATTTAACCCATTTGTATCGGATTTATCTAATTTTTATTATTAGAATTATTATTATTTAATCGTTAACATTTTATTCTGATTCAGAGTTATTTCTAATAACCTCTAAAGAGCTCAAAATAAAAATATTATCAGAATTTTTCAAGGTTGCTTGAATATGTTCCCAATGTTAATTCCAAACAAAAAAAAAAGTTGTAATTTGGAATTAAATAGACTTTATACTTTGCTCTGTAACAAATGCGTATCGTGTAATTGAATCTCAACACACACACACACACACACACACACAGCACTCACATTAGGTGATTTTCATTATTATTATTATTATTTGTTGTAGTTGTTATTATCGTATTATTAGATACCATTTTTATTTTTGGTTTCTTTTTGGATGCGTGGAAGCTCCAAAAAAAAAATAAATAAATGAAAAAAAAAAAATAGGTACAAACACAAAACAATAACCAACAACAATAACAAAATTACGTTCCACTCATATAATTTGGAAACTAGAAAACCGTATAATTAAAATCAAATTAAAATACAATTTGAACTTTGGTAGAGAAGTGAAAATTTATTTGTATATTTTGTACAAAACTAAAAAAAAAATTTCATTGGTTCGTTGGACCCCAACTAACAACAATAATAACAAGAACAATAACAACAATAACAACAACAACAACCTCTAATTTCATCAAAACAATTTCACATCAATTTCAATCCAATTTTCGGTCGTAAATCAAAATTATTGAAAGAAATTAAATTTACTTATTTTATATTTCTTTTTTTTTTATTCTCTTTCCTCGCGCGCCCTCTTATTACACATTTCCCTACACACACACACACACACACACACACGTACTAATTCACACAACGCCACCTCCTCCTTCTCTTCTCTTGACCCCTCTTATGACGTAATTAAATATAGTTTTGTGGTTTCGTTAAATATAGTTTCTTTTATTGTAATATTTCAATTCTTTCTTTATATAAAATTTTTGTTTTGTTTTTGTTTTTTATCAAAAGAAAGAAACAAAAGAGAAGAAAAATTCAAGACATTTTTTTTTTTTTGGCTTTGTTACTTTGGTGCTGCCGGACTAATGTCGACGGATATGAATTGAAACTTTTGAAAATTTTAATTAAATTTCTTCATACTTTTTCTTTTGTTTGTAAATATATTTCAAGACTTGATTACCATTTTTTTCTTTTTTTGAAACTTTCAAAACTTTTACACGGCACACGAAAAACAATAAAAAAAAAAATAATCGCCATAGTTGAAGACTTTTTTATTTAAGTTTTGTTATGTTCGGTTGTTTTTTTTTTTTTTTTCTTTTGGTTTTTTGACATTTTTAAGTGCATTAAGTTGATTAAGTTGATTAAGTTAATTGCGTGTATTTTTGATTGTCTTAAAGTAAAGTTCAGAATAGTAAAGTTGAAATAATTATTATGAAAATAAATAAAACTGAACTCCATCAATTTTTGTATAGAAACTTTTTTTTTTATTTATTGAATTGTTCCTACTTATTGGTTTAATATTTAAATCGTCTATCGGTTCTTTTAAAGTTGTTAATTTCTAAAGAATTAAACAATAATTCAGTAATTATTGAATTTAAGCGAATTATCGAATAGAAGTTCAATTAAAATATCTTCAATCTAATTTAAGTTTGTAATCGGCTTTTAATCGGATATTTTTTGAAGAATGGAACAATAAGTTGTGTTTGGTGAACTGCCATGAATATGAATATGAATAATATGTAATCCATCAATGGAATATTTTTACCTGTTTGTTAAACCCCTTCGTCTTTTTTTATACATTAAAATCAAAAGTTGTAAGTCAGCTTCATTCTTATTTTGATTTCAATTTTTATAATTAAAATCAACTTAAGTTGGTTTTTTTTTTTGCTTGCAACTTTTATTACGTGTTTGAAAATTGACTCCACACTTTTTTGTTGTGTATGTTCATAAATAAATTATGTTCAAAAATAGCGAAGAATAAAAAATTGGTTGTTATTAAAAAAAAAAAAAACTATAATGAACAGAAAAAAAAAAATATACACGAAGATATTTATAAAAGTGGAAGGAGAGAAGACACACAGAAAAACAAAAACAAAACCAAAACCAAAAACAAAAAAAAAATCTTTTTCATCTTTCCGTAAGCTAAAACTTCACTAAATTAGTTACATCTGGAAATTTCTTTTTTGTTGTTGTTGTCGTTGTTCGTTTTCTCTCTTAAAAATCTCAAATTAAAAAAGAAAGAAAGAAAAAAAAAATAATAGAAGGGAAAAAAATATATTCCTTTTGCGTACGTACCATCTTTTTCTTCAGATCCTTTTTCTTTTCTTTTCTTTTTTTTTTCTTTTTTTTATTTTCATTTACGGTCGTTCTTATGAGAAAAAGGAGACACGTCGAGAAGTCAGCTGTCAAAAAAACCAATTTTTTGAAATGGGTCCACGCAACGTAACGTCAATATCCTGTATTTATATATATCATCGTATCACAACAGCCTCCCAATATGGGGTGTGGTGTTGTATAGTACACTTATTTTAAGATGGGATACATGCACGAAGAAAGAAAAGGATCATTTTGTTTGTGTTTTTGTTATGTCTTAAGATTTTTTTAAACTTGTTTTTATTTTTGTTTCCCATTTTTGAAAATAAGGGTCTCTTCACTTCTTCACAATTGCAAGGAGTAAAATCTATAAAAAAAAAAGAAGGAAAATAATAATAAAAAATCGTGACTTAGATTAATCTTTGAAAGCAGAGAAAAAATGGAATTATAGACCGACACGGTCAAGTCCATCATCAACGAATTGACTGACTTCCTGGGTCAAATTCTATAAAAAAAAAATAAAAACAAATTACCAAAAAAAAAAAAAAGAAGAAAAATCACAAAAAAAAAATGAAAAAATATAAAACAAAAAAAAAAAGTTATGATTAGAGAAGGTATGAGGAGGAGATTTAAACAAAACAGAAAAAAAATAGAAATTGCCGAATAATTATTTTTTTTTTTTTGTTGATGGTCATTACAAAAATATAAAATATAATATTGTTGGTTGTCGGTTTTTAATAATGGCGTTCTAATTCAACGATAATTACACGTTCATTCTCGATTAACCGGCCAAATTTTTGTTGTATTTTTTTTTTCTCTCATTTTATGCGCGGCCTCTCCATTCTAAAATACCACAAATATAAAAATATGTAATGTACCTCTCATCCACTCTAATCGTCTTTTAATAGATCTTGAAGTTCGAAGGGGCCATGATTTGTGTTTTTTTGTTTCTTTTCTTTCATTTTTTCTGTTTTTTTTTTTTCTTTTGGTTTTCTAATTTTGTTGTTGTTGTTGTTTTTGTTTTGTTTTTTTTTTAGACGGACATTTTTGATTTGATGGATTTCCTTTACCTCACTCCCATATTATTCGTGTATATTCAACCGTTCATCAATCATAATCTTTTGTGTTTTTATTTTTTTCGGTTGGTCCAAATTGTTTTTTTTTTCTTCTATAGATTTTTTTCATTTTGGCGTTATTTGACGTATATGCCTGTATGAGTGGTTTTAGTGTTGTTGTTGTTGTTGTTGTTCACTTACATTCTTTTCTCATCTTGACTTTTTCTTTAATTTAATTTTGATGGAAGATGAATTTCATATATTTTTTTTAATTGGATTTTCTGTTTATTATTATTCAAGTTTGAAGAACAAAAAAAAATATATATATTTGATGATCTGATGAATGCACGCGGGTTTTTTATTTTTTTTTTGTGCCCCCCTCATATAAATATTTCTTAATGTTAAAAATCCATTGATTTTGGTGATGACCTTTTCGTAACTAAGGTAACAAAGTTTTCTATACATACGGCATTTGTCCATTCCTCAACTAAATATATTACATGTTTTGTCAAATGTACAATTGATTGATATTTGAATAATTAAATTCCTATATATATATTTCTAATAATTCTTTTGACATTTTTTTCCCAACCCCATCACCTCTTCAGTCCGCCACCATATTTGTGTTTTCCATTTCATAATTACTTATTGATCCAAATAAAAATTGAAAAAAACTGATTTTAGTTTTAGATTAAAAGAAAAAATGAGCCTTTATACATTTTTGTATTTTGTGTTTATGTTTCATTAATTTATGATAATAAAAGGAATATTTTATCAATTTTATGATGGAGGGAAAAATCCCATACTTATATTTGTATTAATATTTTTATATAGAAAATTACTTCATTGATTATTATTCGGTTACAAAGATAATTTGTGAGGATTTGTATATGCCTGTACCTGTTTCAACCATATCCGTTTATTTATCAATAATTTTATTTACATTTATGGGATATTCTTCTTCTGAATTATTTAAATTTTACTAATTTGAGATTTAAAATTCTCATCCAACCTGGGGTAACAAAATTGGGTTTTGTTGATTTTAATCGATTATTAGATACTTCAATGAATTTTTATATTTTCCCTTTGCACTGAAATTGTTCACTAAAAGCCAAAAGTTCATTGATTTTTGTATTTTTACTTTAATTTTATTTATTTATTAATTTATTCATGAAAAAAAAGGATCTAAATTTAATTTGTTTTAATTAACCTAAATGATTATTGCCGAGTGTTATGAACTTCTTTTGATTTTACATATTTGTCCTTCAGATCAAATTATTCAGAATCCACTTTAAAAGAATTGGTAGCGTGATTTGAGTTGAAAAAACGTATACGAGACATCTGCCCAATTGTGAATCGCAAAATAAATAAATTAATCTTATCAATCACAATTGAATTATTGTTTTGCTCACCCACTGATATTTTCTTTAATTTCACACCTATTTCTATTATAATGCCGATTGGCTGTCATATTTCACGATTACAATCAGTTTTCTACACTTATGCAAATTTCTATAATCTAATATTTATGTTAAATATTATTCTCTTTTCGATCATTAAAATTAGTTCAGCCAATCAACAATATTTATATAATTTTTTTTTGGTCTTAGAAAAATGTCATTCTAAAACGGAAACGTATAAAAAGCAGTTTATATAAGAAGACACAAAAAAAAAACAAAGCTGGAGACTTAACGTCACCCGCGATCACCGAACCCAACATTTTAATTTATATTAAAACAACCCACACGATCAATCAAATCGATTGATCATCAATTTATAATTTATAGAATTCTTCCATTTCATTCATTATTTTCGATTTTATTTTTTAGTCTTTTTTTTTTACAATCGACTTTAATAATTATTAGTATTGTTTTTTTGGTTCCCTCTCACGTTCCAAAATTTAACCCACGATCGAATTATTTTGTTGTTTAGTTCTTGATGCTGGCTGTATTTCTGTTTTTTTTTTTAGTTATTTATTTTTAATGAAAATAAATTTCAAGTGTCAAAATTCACCTCAATTAGATGACTTTCTTAATCGACAACGTTTGAATTTTAATTAATGTAAAAATGTCAACTCTGTTTTATTGTTGATTAATAATTAGTTAAGATTATTGTCGTATTCTTGTTCTTCTTACGGGTCCCCTTTTTTTCTTTTATTTATTTTAGATTTCTGTTATTTTTCTTCCATAAAAAATATCCAGAAAACAAGAAACAAAAAAAAATAAAAAACTGGCAACACGACCGCACATATTTTATTATAGAAACAGGACGAACATGTTTGTTTTTTTGTTTTCTGTCGTTTTTTTTTTAACATTGAATTTCTTAGAATCATCTTATGTAAGAAATGTAAGAATTAAGAATTAAATATGAAGAAAAGACAAAAAAAAACATTAATATTTTACGTTAAAAATAGGAAGAAGAAAAAACGATTGAATTAAATTTAATTAAAAATAGAAAATGCACGCGAGTTTAATGAAACGTAAAATGTCGGATATCTAAATTTATAAAATAACGCCAAAATATATTAAATAACAATTTTAAATATTGCATGCAAATGTCATTATAAAAGTATCAGAATAAAGTTATCTCAATATTAATATAAATTGCGGGACACATGATTAATTAGCGTGTTTGGATATTCGTACGGAATGGAATTAATTCTCTATGAATTAAGTTCAAAATTCATTTTAACTCCACAACGAAATTAACGAAATTAAGCAAAAATATGAATTCGTTATGAAAAATTCACAATTCCTTTAAATTGATTAGAACGTCTTCAAAGTGAATCAATTAAATGAATTCAAATAACAAAATTTCTGTTGCAAATTACGATTTAAACTTCAAACTTATACCTTTGCTTTAAATTACATGAACCTTTAACTTTCTAACGAAAGGATAAGAAACATTCAATTCCAATTATGATTTGATTCAATCACATTTTTATTTTTAATTTAATTATAAAATTTACACGACTTTAAATTATGACTGTTGTCCCTGTCCTGTTCGTCAATATTTTTGTTTGTTTTGTTAAATTAAGCATTTTTCTTGTCAAAAGTCAAAACATTTAAAACATATAAATTTTATCTATACGTTAAGGAATAAAAACTGCTTAGTAAATATTCAAAACTTCAAAGATTTGTGTGAAATTTGTTTGTGTCAAAACGCTTAAACATAAACACGTGTTTTAATCCACGCATTTTAAGTCTCATGTTATATAAATATATATAATGTTTTGAGGCTTTATTATATATGTTAGTGTATGTGTGTGTGTATATCTCTGAGTGTGTGTGTAAATATTGTTTGTTTATTTTAAAAACAAAAATCTTTTTCGGAAAATTTTTTCTTCTATTCTATTTTTTTTTTTTTTGCTTTTTCTTCTTTGTCTAAACGAAGAAAAATAATTTCCTTTCTGTCAGACGTTGACATTTTCGATGATCAATCTTGTCTTCTAATTAACCGGTACCGACCGACCGCGTATGCGTGTTTCTTTCCTATATACATATATATAAATATATGTTTTCAAGTGACAGGGAAGTATTTTACAGAAAATGAAAAGAAAAAGAAAAAGAAAAAGAAGAACAAAAAAAAAATTGTGTTTATAAAAGGAAAACAAAAATAAGAAGAAACTAACTAAAGAGATAAACTATCATGATATCAGATTATTGTTATAATTAAGACGATCTTATTCCATAAAGTTCTTGGCTTGGCTGATGAATATGCATTCTATCCATAATCTTTGACAATTATAATAAACATTCTTATATACATATGAAACCAAAATGTATAATTTAATGTTTCTTTCTCTTCTCTTCTCTTCTCTTCTCTGTCTTTTTTTTTTTTTCCTCATTTTGTATCTTTATAAAATGACACCTTCTATCTATGAATATATTCTGTAACAGAAGGTTAGATAGGAAGGGGAGCTGTTTCTGTTGTTTGTTTTTGTTCTTTTCTTCTTATTTGTTGTTTTTTCTAATTAATTTCTTGTCGACATTATAATAAATTTGCATGGTGCGGAAATAATTTCCACTTTCTTTATTTGATACATAAACGCACTTTCAAAGTAACTTTCATGAAAATATAAAATAACAAAACAATACAAATGAGAAAACAATTGGTTACATTTCTTCATCCAATTTGCTTTGTTACCAGATTCTGTATATACCAAATAAATTGTTGTGATTAGAGTTTTAGAATTATGGGTTCTCCATCTGACCTATTAAGATTTTTTTCTTAATCACAAACGATAGAATCTTGATAGACTTAAGTCACTAATAATTGATTGACTTATATATTGGCTTTACTTAGGGGTTGATTATAAATAAGGATTTTCTATACAAATTTTTAAGTCACAAATACTTGTCGTTGCAAAATTAGGAATGAAGATTCTTTAAGAAATAATTTTAAAGAATTATTAAATATTGTAGAGGACTTGATTTCATTAAAAATATTTTAAATAATTATTAAATTGAATTAAAAATCTGATTATTAATTTTGTATTTTTTATTTTGTTTTTTTTTTTATTAACAGAAAGAAAACGTGGCCGACAAACCTACACAAGATACCAAACACTTGAATTGGAAAAAGAATTTCATTTTAATAGATATTTGACGAGAAGACGAAGAATTGAGATAGCACATGCCCTATGTCTAACTGAAAGACAAATAAAAATTTGGTTCCAAAATCGACGAATGAAATGGAAAAAGGAAAATAAAACAAAAGGAGAGCCTGGTTCTGATGAAAATGGTGATGAAATTACACCACCAACAAGTCCACAATAAATAATTTAAAAAAATAAATAAATTAAATAAAACTAAATAAATGAATAAAAACAGAAAAAATTAAAAAATTAAAACTTTAAAAATACAAAAACAAAATAACATGGACGCCATTATTGAGAATAAAGGGAATTTTATTTTTAATGGCGGGAAAATAGAAATTTACCAACAGCAACCATTTTTTTTTTTTTTTGTTCATTCAATAAATTCATTATTTGTTGTTTTTTTTTTTGTTCTTCCGTTTTTTTCTTTTTCTTTTTTTCGTTTCTTAATTTTAAATATTTTTGAATTTTAATTAAAACAAATTTTTTTTTTTTGTGAATTTTCATTTTTGTTTTTGTAAATTAATAAAGTAAAGAAAAAAAAAGCATAAAAACTTAAAATTTAATTAAAGAAACGAAAAGGGAGAAGACGGAAAAATTAAAGAATAATTTTTAACAAAAAAAAAAACAAAAAAACAAAAAAAAAAAATAAATAAATAAATAAATAAACAAAAAACCAACTCATGTGACCTCAAATTAATTTAAAGTAAAAAAAAGTAAAAAAAAGAAATGAAAAAAGTAAAAAAAAAAAAAAAAAATATTTATAAACAAAACAAAAAAAATGGAAAAATTTTTAAACAAAAATAAAAATCAAAAAAAAAAAAAAAAGTTAAAAAAATTAAAAAAAAAAAATGAATAAATTAAAATTAAAAAAAATTATAAATTTTACCTAATTAATTAATATATTATTAATTATATGATTAAAATTAATTATTGCGATTATTATGATTATGATTATTATTACCTATTACCTATTACCTATTATTATTATTATATTATTGTGTGTGTGTGTGTGTGTGTGTGTGTGTATAAAAGAAAAGAAAAGAAAAGAGGAGAAGAAGAAAACACAAAACGTAGAAATTTAAAAAGGAAAATTTAATAAACAAAAAGGCAAATTTAAACAAAAAAAAATATTTAAAAATTAATTCATTAAAAGAAGAATAAGAAGAGGAAGAAGTGGAAGAAGAGGAGAGGAAGAGGAAGTGTTGAATAAAAAAAAAATAAAACTCTGATTAAAAAAAAAAAAAAAAGTCTTTAAAGAAAATTTATAAAAAACAAAAAAAAAAAAAAAAATGGTGAACGTGAATAATTTTAGGCGTAGAAATAAAAAATATATAAAGAGAAAAGGAAGAAGAAGAAAATGATTAGGTAAAAAGTAAAGGAAGAGGAGGAGGAGGAATAAAAAACCGTCAAGTGATCCAACCAAAAAAAAAATAAATTAAAAAAATATTAAAGTTGTGCAATTTTGTTTTCATTTTTTATTTTCATATTTTCATATTTTCTTTTTTTGTTCTTAAAAAAAATGTTCTTTAAAAAAAATAATTCCTCTTTAAATACAAAAAAAAAAAAAAAAAATCCTGTTTTTCCATTTTGTAAAAAAATTTAACAAATTGTAAAATTATAAAAATTTAAAACAAATGAAAAGTGGTGAAAATTATTCAAATATTCAGTGGGTGGTGTAACGTTGGTTTATTTTTTATTGTCAAATTGTGTGAATTCAAATTTTTTTTTTTGAAAACAAATTTAAAAATCTGAATTCAGTAAAAAAAAATACGCAACGATAACTGATAAACCGGGAAATCTAAAATTTCCATTTTCTCAGAACCTGTGGAAAACACACAAAAACAAAAATAGGATGAAAAGGTGAAAATTCATTCAAATTTTAAACCAAATTAATATACAACAGACCCAGGGAGGGTTGCAGACGCTATTCGTAATGGAATTTTCCCAACGCAATCTCATGGAACTCACGCAGATTCCTTAATTTTATATTTACATAAAAAAAATAATATTGGATTAAGGATATTCGCGTGTGTGTTTGTTACACAATAAAGGATCAACACTGATCCTATTATTAATTATTATTAATTATTATAAAATTCGGATTAATTAATTACAGTAAAAACACAAATATACGTACAAAAAAGTGCTTGGACGATTTTTAAATTTAAACAAAAAATTAAAAAATAAAAATATAATAATTGAATTAATTAAAATTTTGTTGAGACGGAAATAGAAGAAGAAGAAGAAGAATAAGAAGAAAAATAAAATGAAAAATTATTTAAATAAAATTTGTAAATAGAAAAATTTCTTAATTATTTATAAAAAAAAAAAAACAAAAACAAAAAGTTAAAAAAAAAAGATAAATTTAAAAAAAAAGTAAAAAGAAAAAATTATATTTAATCGTATGGAAGGGGTAAAGGAGGGGAAAGAAGTTGAATTTGTTGTGTTTCGTAAGAGAAATTCTTCGTAAGAAATTGAATAAAATTTTATAATTCCTTTTATATTTGTTTTTGTTGTGAATTTTTTTTTTTTTTTTTCATTTTTCCTTTTTTCCTTTTTTCTTCCCTTTTGTCCACTTTTTTTTTTGTTTCTTTTTCTTTTTTGGTTTCAATTTTTAACTTAAAAATTTTGAAATTCTTTTTCCCCATTTTTTTCGTCTCAAATGAGGAAAAAGGGGAAAAAGGGGAAATGAAAAGGAACAAAAGGTGAAACCAAAGGTAGAAAAGGAGAAAAAGGAAAAATTGAAAGGAAAGAAAAAAAACACACACACGTGGATATGCAGTATACCAAATTTTTTAATCGAAACAAAAAATGAAAAAATTAAATTTAAAAAAAAATTAAAATTAAACAATTTATAAAAAGAAAAATTAATTATTTGAAAATTTATAAAAAGAAAACTTTAAAAATAGAAATATTTTTCTCTCTCTCTCTCTCTCTCTTTTCATTTTTGTTTTTGTTTCAAAATTTTTTGTGTTTTTTTTTGTTTGTTTGTCGTTTTGTGTCAATCAATAAAACACAATTTCGACGTTGCCTACGATTATATTTTGTGTTTTCATTTTTGATAAAATATATTTATATAGAAAAAAAAAAAATAGAAGGGAAGAAAGGAAGGAAGATGAAAGCTCACTCACACCATTTGTTAAGGAAACTAAAAAATACATAATTATAGAATTTATAGAAAAAATGAAGAAGAAGAAAAATTAAAAAAAAAAATAAAAGGAAAGAAAAAAAGAAAGAAAGAAAAATATTAAAAGAATAAAAAGCTCTCCGTTAGTGACAGCTTTTGCGCTGTGAAAATAGTCTGTAATCTGTATTATTGAACTCCATGGTTGTGTGACTGTTTTTATAGAAAAAATATTAATGGGATTCGAAAGTGTTTCCGGTACAAATAGAAATTGACAAGAATCAAGACATTGAATTATATGTAAATCCAAGTTATGAATCTTTCAATAATTTTTTCTACGAAAATTCTTTCGATTTCATTAATTTGTTGTCTCCATCACGGTCCCACACTTCCACCCGCATATACCAAAGTCATTCATTTTTTTAATAATTTAATTATTGTTATCATTTTCTCCTTCACTTTATCTCTCACTCTCACTTTCTCTCTTTTAAATCTTTCAATTTTGTTTAACTTTTTTTTTTTTTTTTTGTAAGAAAATTTGTCTGTCCGTTTGGCCTTTATTAATTTCCTTTTTGTTAGTTTTGTGTTTAGGGTAACCATCAAACACCAATACAACAATGTCTTTCCACGTAGCCAACTAAAAATTATTGTGTCACGTTAATTATAATTTAATTTAGAACTTTTCATCAGATTCAAAAAATTTCTCTTCCATTTTATTGTTTCTCCAGTCACTGACGAAATCAAACATTAGTGATTATTTTGAATTATCTAAATTTAAGAATTGTAATGGCAAGAAATACTTTTGCGTAATTCGCAATTCCCATAAAAAAAAAACTGTATTAATAAATGCAACCGGTGAAATTAACTTAAGTAACTTAGTGTTCGTCGTCCATTTTCTTTAATCATAAGAATTTTTTTATACGAAACAAAATTTTTTATTTTTTAATCGCAAATTTAATGCAAACAAAAATTCATAAAATGAAAACATTTCATTGTCGCATAATTTTGACCAAAAAAAAAAAAACAAACAATTTAAGAAATATTCAGTGAATTATTGATCGTCTCAATTAGCCGCATTTAAATTTCAGTTTAATCATTGATATTTTGTTGTTGTCTCGATCGCGTATAATTTAAACAATAGACTAATTAATGACTAATTAATTAATTGTATCGTGCAAAAAAAATAAATACAAAAATTAATTTTTCTGTTTCTGTTTTTTTTTTTTTCGTTTCAATTTTTGTCAAAATAAACTGAATTTAACTTTGTCAAAATTGTTTCTTCATTTTGTTTGTTTTTTTTATTTCAATATTTTCATTATATTTTTCTTCATAACAAAATAAAACAACAACAACAAAAGAAAAACTCTGACGTTATCCTTCAGTTGATAATCTGGACACAATAAACATAAATTGTAATTTTTATTTGAATTTTTGGGAGAGGGATGGGGGGAGTAGGGGAAAAAGAACAAAAGTAAATATTTTATATGGCAACAAATGGAATTGTGGAATGATTTTTGTATATGGTGTGATGGTCAAATGTACGTTTGTATAATTGTATATGTGTATATGTAGTGTGAAAATTTTGAAAAATGAAAAATTTGATAGACAAAAGGAAAATTTAAAAAAAGAAAAATAAACAATAAAAAGTGTCCCAGTGAAACCAAAAATACGTAAAAAAAATAAATAAATAAATGAGGTAAATCGGCAATCGGCCAAGCCCCCTTTAAAAAACTAAAACTAAAAGTATACGCGAAAAATTTATTTTAAATGAAAATAAGAAAAACAGAAGAAGAAGAAGAAAAATTAATTATTAAAAAAAATTTCTAAAACAAAAAAAAAAATTCAATAATTAAAAAAGAAAAATAAAAAAAATAAATCTTTTTCAAAAGAAGAAGAAGAAGAAGAAGAAAAATTCTGAAACGAAAATACGTAAATTTTTTGAGCTAAAAAAGGATGAAAAAAAAAAACTAAATTTTAAATTTAAAAATTTATAAAAAAAAAAAACAAAAATTATAATTTATATTTTAGAGATTTAGGTGGAAATTAATTAATTAATTAATTTTCTAAAAAAAAAAAAAAAAATTGTAATTATTGAAACAAAAGAAAAAAGAAAAAAAATAAAAATGAAATTCTGTTTACTAAAGGTTTTTTTTTTGGATTGTCTTCTTTTGTTTTTATTTAACTTTTTTTTGTTTTTTATTTGACATTTAACAAAAAAAAAACAATTGTCTTTCTCTCTCTCTCTCTCTATCTTACTCATTCTTTCATTATTTTCTCTGCTTCTCTAATGAAAGCAATATAAATCAAATGAAAAATGCGTGCGCAGAAATGTAAATCGCGGATTATTGGTTCTGTACTGCGTATTTCGCGCACAGTCAATCAAACTTAAGTCGTTTAGTCATTAAAAATTGTATAAAATTAATAAATGTTCAGAGAGATTAAGAGAGAAAGAGAGAAAGAGAGAGAGAGAGAGATGGATGAAGTTATGATAGCAATTTATTAACTATTAAAAATAAAGGAATAATTAATTATTGCGATTATTTGTTAACAGAAATTCATTTTATGAAAAAAAAAAAAACAGAATTAAAAATTATGATGAAGGAAAGAATAAATTTTTAAAATTAAAATTAAAATTAAAGTAAACTAAATTATATAGAATGGGCACAGAATGTATTATATATTTATGTAATTTAAATATTTAAGAGACAAAAGTAAATAAATAAAAATTTAAATTAAAAATATTTAAAAAAAATAAATAAATTAAATTTAAAACAACAACAACAACAAAAACAAAAAAAAAATAACAGCGGAAAATATAAATAAAAAGAAGAAGAAAAAGAAGAAGAAGAAGAAGCAAAATTATGATTTTTAATATATTTAAATAAATTTAATGAAAAAGAAAATGAAAATGAAAATGAAACAAAAGAAAAAAAAAAGTAAATAAAAAAATAATTAAAATTAAAATTAAAATTAAAATTTAAATTAAATTAAAATTAAAATTAAATTAAGGAGATGTAAGATAATATATTATAAAAAAAAACAAAAGGAAAAAAAAAATAATTAAATATTAAAAAAGAAGAAGAAGAAGAAGAGGAAAACCTTAAAAATAAAAATGAAAAATGAAAAATGAAAAAAAAAAGTAAATAAAAAAATTATGACAGTAAAAAAAAATGTGAAATTGTGATTATTTTGTTACAAAAATGAAAAAATGAAAAAAAAAAAAATTAAAAAATTAAGAAAAAAAACAAAAAAAAAAAAACAAAAAAAAACAAAAAGCAAAAAAAACAAAAAAAAAATAAATACGAAGAAAAAATTCAACCAGAAGAACAACCCAACATTTATTATTATTCTTATTATTAATTATGACAATTATTATTATGATTATGATTATTATGATTATGATTATTATAAAAAAAGAAAAATGAAAATTACCAAAAAAAAAAAAAAAAAACAAACAAACAAAAATTTTATTAATCCATTTTTTTTTTCTACACACTTTTTGTTTTTGATTTTGTTTTGTGTTGAAAATATTAGAAACAACAACAACAGCAACCGAGTACAAAAAAAAATCGTAACCACTTCGTAATGAAATTTACCTTTTACCAAACGTCCGTCATTTAATGATCGTCACTTTTCGATGGGCGCGTTCAATGTGCATAATTCTTCCTTACATTCTAAAAAATACCCAACAATAAATGGCGAAGTTTAATTCAAAATTATAATAATGAAACAAAATAAAATGAACACACCCTTAATAGAAAATATACCCTTAATTATATAAAACAAGAGAAATTTTTCCTAAAATAAAATGGAAAACAAAACTGAAAACAAAACGGAAAACACAAAATTCGCCTCGTCCTAATGAAATGAACTTTACTGGACATTTACGTTGTACCAAGACACACTTTATTAAGTTCATACATTTTCTTCATTTTTCTTTTCTTTTGATTATTTTTTCTTGAAATATTTTTCTTCGTTCAATTTGTATTTTTTTTTTTGTTTTTTTGTTTTTAATTTTGTTTGTTTTAAAAATTTTATTTAATTTATAATTTTAAAGTTAAAACATAAAAAAAAAAAAAACGCAATTTTAATTTTAATTTTAATTTAACTAAATTAATTTATGCAATTTAAAAAAAGTTTTTGTATAAAAAAAAAAAAAGAAAGGACGGAGAAGAAGAAGAAGAGGAAGAAGAAGAAGAAGGAAAAAAATCCTTCTTAAATAATTTCTGTCATTTTTTTAAGGACAGAAAAATTAATTTTATTTTGATTTATTTTAATTTTATTGCTTTTAATTTATTAAATAAAAATATAAAGATAAAACAAAAAAAAAAAGTAACAACAAACAACAAACAACAACAACAACTATACCAACAACAGAAGAAAAAACAAAGTTAATAATTTCTTTCCAAAAATAAAAAATTGTAAATAAAAAAAGAACAAAAAATTCTAAAAATTCTTTTTTCTATTTTCCTTTCTTTTTTTTTTTTGTGTTTTGTTTTTTTGTTTTAATTTTATTTTTAAACAAACAATTTTTGTAAAGAGACAAATACAAAAAATGGATGACAACATTATAAAGAAAAGGCGACGAGTTTTAAATTAAGAATTAAGGGATAAAAGTAAAAACAGAAAAATTTCGTACTATAAAAAATGAATTAATAGAAAAAATGAAAATTTGTCATTTAAAAAAAGAAAAGAAAGAAAAACAGAAAAAAGGAAAAAAGAAAAATGAAAAAAAAAACAAAAAATAATGAAAAAAAAAAAAAATTTACAAATAATTTCATGAATTTTATTTTAATTTTAGGATTTTTTAACTTTAGGATTTTTTTTTTTGATTAACGAAAATTGTCTAGTATGGGGTACAACAATAGAAGACAGGGTGATAGTGAAAAACAGGCTGATAGTGATCAGTGGACGTAACCAGATAGAAATTATTGACTTATGTGAAGTTTAGTTAAAGAAAATCATTTGGTCAAATCAAAGATTCTATCTCGAAGTTTATTTTAGGGGATTGTTGTTGTAAATTTTTTTAAATTATCAAAATTAAATAATTTCACATTGGGATTTCACGTAGGGAACAGGGGAACATCAATTTTGGGGGTTTTGTATTGTGAATTTTGTTTATAAACAAATTGAATTGAATTGAATTTCCATTTAGTCATGTATAGAATGAAATATACTCATGCATACACACACACACATGAAATAAATGACGGTCACTCAACACATACATACACACAATTCTTTTTCTCCATGTTAATATTTTCATTTCATTTATAAAACACCCAAAAAAAAAAAATAGGGACGACAGAAAGGAATAACGTAAAAAAAAAAAACTCTTGTTTAATTTTTGGAAACAGAAAAAGAAAAATTTAATTGAAAATTCTAATCATCTAATCGGGACTATGGACTTGACATTCAACAACTAAATATTTATTAAACAAAAACAACGGTCCAATTTGAATATTAATGAAAATGTAGAAAATATTAAATGGAAGGGGAAGTTTTCGGACAAATAAATTGACTTATCATAATTGTAACACAAGAAGTAAAAAAAAAGGGTTAGTTCGTGAAACAGGAACAACATTCATCCCTTTTTGTGTTTGATTGTTTTATTTTATTTTTTTATTATTTTTTATACATGGCGTCATTATTTGTGGATCGCCATGGAAATAATAATAAAATGAAAAAATTGTTTCATTCAGCAGATTCCTGAAGTGGGAAGTAGAGAGAAGAGTAAAAACAACAACAACAAAAAACAAGAAAAAATAGAATATAAATCACGTTATCAGTGTTTACTTTTGCTCTACTAAATGAAACAAAACAAACAAGGAAGAATCATTTTAATCGCACATATGGAATTTTTTTCCGTCCTTAAACTGGTAGTTAGGTGGGTGTACGTATATGAGGGGTGGTAGGAATAGATTGTAGAATATGTACACATGAGTCTTGTGTATAGTTGGAATTAAAGGGATGAAATTTCTTTTTTTTCTTTATTAAAAAAACAAAAATATTATCGCATCGTGTTAAACCAGATTATTGCATTTTTTATGTGATTTTTTTTTAAATGTTTTGTCGTTGTGCAATGAAGTTTTAAAATTGTAGAAAAGATATCGTTGATTTGTGACGTCACATTCGTTATATCGCGCAACCTAGAATTTTTGTTATTTTTTTATTCTTTCTTTCATTTTATTTTTCTGTGTTGTGGAAAATGGAAAGTAAAACGTCAAAACGACACAAACACACACACACACACACACACACACACACCTATAACTATATAACGGAAAGGGTTGAAAAACAAAAATGTTTTATTTTTCTTTTTAGGTTTTTCTTCTATTTTTTATTTTGTTTTGTTTTTGTTTTTTATTATTGATTTACGACCCTTGGACACTCAACAAAAATAATAGAAAAAAAGTGAGTTGTATATTTAGTAGGAGGTGGTAGGGGGTGGTGAATTATATAAGGTGGTAAAATAGGGTCGGTAGATTTGGTAATATACACGAACACACGTCTATTTATTGTTTGTTGTTGTTTTCATTTTTATTTTATTTGGAAATTCTTTTTTAATTTATTTTTGGATATAGAGTTTTTTTTTTTTATTATTTGTCGGCGGAATACTGTAGAGTGAGAGGGTGGTTTGTTGGGTTAAAATTATATTATATAATGTACCTCTATATAAAGAGAGAGAGAAAAGTATATAGCGCGACAAAATAATGGGGATGGTGCGGTATGGCGGAGGCCCAAAAAAAAAAAAAAACGACAACGAAAATTTTATATAAAAGAAAGAAGATGAAATTTTTTGATTGATTGAATGAGATTAGCGTAGTTTAATACATAAAACATGAATTAAAAAGTGTGAGTTGAGTGAAGAAGAATGGGGGTGGTAATATCTAGAGTTTTCAAGGAGGGTGGTGGGATGGTAGTGATAGAAGTATCTAGAGTAGGTTATGCGTTCTGTAATGTATAGGAATATATTTTATTATTAAAAAAAATTCTTCAATAAAAATTTCTTTCTGATTTTTAAATTGAAAATTCATATGTTGGTTTAATCTTTTCTCTAAAAAGGGTAAAACTCAAATATTTTTCTATCCTATAAACTAAATCAACATTTATTAGATAATTCAAAATAGAAGTCTGAGTGGGTGCTATAGGGTTGTCAGTAGGATCACTTTTATTTTTCATATAATAATGTTTGAGTTTGAAAGAGAATTGATCGATCGAAAGGGATTAATCCCATATATCTAATATTATATAAAAATTATGATTCCAAGTAAATCCACATAATAAACATTTATAACACGTTCTTTCTGTCTCTGTTATATATTTTTGGGGATTCTATGTTTGTCCCATTTCCTCCACGCACTCGTGTTCACTCGTGTATATTGTTTTTTTTTGTACATTATATAAAAAATGATCTTATAAATCTGACATCATAATAGACAATAAATCATTCATTAAAGATTCAGAAACACAATAAAATTATATTTTCTTCTTCTTCTTCTTTTATTCTCATTCTTTTTATTTTATTTTATTTTTTTAAATCAAGAGGAAATTTTTTTTCTGTATAAATTCGACTTTATTTTCTTTTTCTTTGGACCTCTTTACCCCGCGCGCGCGCCCCGCATTTTTACACCATCGAGCGAAGAAAAGAACCCAACAACCAATTTGGGTGTACCTACAAAAACGCACACTAAAACAGTATATAAGAGAAAAAAAAAGTTCTATAATAATTTTTTTCATATAAAATATATAAAAAAAAGAAAAAAGAAACACGAATACAAAAATTCAGTATTTGTGTTTGTGACTCCTACACCACTTTATAATGACTGACATAAACATACATACACACACACACACACGCAAACACACTCACGCATATGCACACAAACGTAAATAATAAAGAAGATTTTTTTTTTGTTCGTTTGTTTTTAAACAAAATTCAATTCAATTTATGAGCGAGTCAGTCATATTTTTAGGTGATATAGTTTGACTGTTCCATCACTGGAAATAATTTGGGGGCCATTATAAAATGGGCTTTACCAAATGTGTATAACCGCCTCAGGTAAAGGTGGTGACGCCACTGATCAACGCCCTCTATTTTTTTCTTTCAATGTTTTTGTCCATTTCGATTTTTCTTTACGATTTTTTATGGTTTTTTGAATTTCTTAAACGAAAATTTTGATTTTTTTGAAATTTTTCTTCAATAATATTTTATTGTTTTTCTCAAAAAAATTAACAAATTTTCATTTTTTAATTATTAAAAAATTAAAAAATCTCAAGTGTTCCGAATACCAACAAACAGAGAAATTATTTAAATGTCGATTTTCAACGAAAATATATTTGTCTCGTTCGAACCAATGTCTCAAAATATAAACAAAAACAAAAAAAAAAAGAAAAGAAATTTATTTTGAAGCCCGGCCCAATATATTCAAGTTAAGATTGAGACTTCTATTCTTAGTGAAGTGTTATACTAATTTTCAAAAGAGAAGTTTGATTGAAAAAAAAAAAACAAAATTAATAAAAAATAACATTTTTTTTTTGGTAAGTAGATCTTTCAACATTTTTTAAGGTTTAAGAGGTCTTCGATTTTTTTTTCTGTGTTCCATCGATTGTGAAAATATCACCTTTCTCCATAAATTTAAAATCCTAAAGTTCCTTTTATAATTCATGAAACAATAATATCCTTATTCGAAAGTAAACTAAAAAAATTTCCTTCCCTTCATCTCTTATACAAGTGGTCATCGATTTACCTTATTCCGATCTTTCTTTATTAAAAGATAAGAAAATAGAAAAAAATAAACAATAAGATAAATTTAACCATCACCTATCGCCATCTGCATTTCTTTTGACCAAGTTGTTGTCACGCTAACCGGCCGACTAGAGAAAGAAAGAAAGAAAGAAAGAAAAAAAAAACAGAAATTCATTAAGTTGAGTCATTTTTAGTTTGTACGAACTCTTGATGTGACATTCCTTCTATCTAACTAAAATAAAAATAATAATAATATAATTTTTGTCTGCCTTGTCCATTTTGTTCATTCTACATATACACACACATTCACATATATGTACTTATTCATTAGTGTGACTGTGTGTGTTTGTCAATACAAAAAGAAAAAAAAAAATCTCTCACACTTTGTTTTTTTCTTCTTCTCTCTTTTCGTGTTTTTAAAAAGTGAAGTGAAAATTTTGTTTTACAAAAAAAAAAAATAATATTAAATAAATAAATAAAAGAAGAAGAAAAAAAAACATATCAATTGTGTTTTGTTATTTTATATTCATTTGAGAGATCGAGAACAAAAGGTGACTTAAAGGTAAGTGACTTAGTTTAAGTCCATTTATTATATATTATATAGACATTTAAATAAATTAAATAAGTCGATAGTATAAAATATCTCCTGTGCCTCTTCTCACCCATTATATATATATTTAATAAACTTTAGTTGAGCTTCTTAAGTAACGTATAAAAGTCAAAAATATAATATTCATCAAATCAAAGAAAGAATTACAAGAAAAACAAAAATAAAAAAACAATTTTCATAAGAAATACAAATGATTTCGCCGCCGGCAATCACGCAAAAATTTTTTTATAATTTCATGGCGAATTATCTTCGTATTATTATATGTTGTTGTTTTTTCTTTTTGTTAACGGATTTTGAAGGCGAATATAATTATTATGTTATTTAAATTTGTTTTTTTTTTTTTTATTACAATTGTATATTTTGTTAATTTTCTTTCACTTGTATGATATTCTAATGATCAGCCAACAATCGTTTACAGAATGAATGAAATTATGTATGTATAAAGATAATGATGATCGTTTATTGGGTGAGAAAGGAGGACGTTTTTTATTATATCAATTTATACAGTGAAAATATATATGATGAAATTCGTTGGTGGTCTCTGATCATTTATTTTCTAAAAGTGTGGTAGAAAATATTGAATAATATTTAAATATTGCTTAAAATTTATACCTACTTGACCACTTTAAATGAATAGAAAAAAAAAATATTTTTATAAAGAAAATTGTAAATAAAAGATTTCAACGCATTTTATTGCATATAATTAATATTTATGAATTGAAATTTCATGTTACTCAATTAAATTTTCCAAAATATAACGATGAACATTAATGAGTTTGTCGTGAAATAATTCATTTCAGTATTTACATTTTCCCATAGTATTCTTGAAATATTTACCAACATAAGAATGCCAGTCATTTAAAAAGAAAACCACCCATTTAGTTGTCCCTTATCTAATCGGACCACCATCAGATTCAAACAATAGATGCTCGTTACATTTTGATGCAAATTATTGTATCTAATCGGGTCATAAAGTTGAAGCAAGTTTTTTGAGAAAATTTATGGTCTGATAAGACAGGTTTTTACAACAAATACAAATTTTGATAATTAAATTTTTCTTACGTGAATTAACAAGTTAATTAGAATAACATGTAAACGGTAAAGATAACATGCACATTGACCATGACAAATTGATAAACTAACAAGTACACGTATCTACCAAATAACATCATTTTAGTTTTATGAAATTTTAAATCACATAATTATCAGAAATAAATATATAATGAAGAGATGTTAACGACCACACCGATCGTTAATTTCTTTCTATATTTCTATATACGTACGTCTGCGATAGCATCAATTAATCAAATTATATAGAACTTTAAATTATATATGTTCACTTTCTAAAAAAAACCCATTTTAAACATGAAAAAATCTATTCCTTCAAATTCATATTTGGTAAAAAATAAAAGCATGTAGGGTCTTAAACTAGAAGAGAAAGTATTTATTTATTTACGTAATAATTTATGTTATAGAAATTTATAAAGATCACTTCATTCTTCATTCACTTTTGGTTCAGTATTGCAAACAATTGATAAATATTGAAATAACATTTTTCAGTTGTCCGACATAGGACCGAACCAGAAATCGTGAAGTGTCCTCATAAGCATATTGACTCGATTGATGGTTCATATATGTTCTCATAACATTTTCATTTCCTTTCTAAAAAAATGGCAGGATAACTTTAAATTTGTCCAATAAAAATACATTCAAGAAAATTGTTTCAGTTTATTTTGTCATTTTTATTTATTCTTGATTATTTATTTAGACAGAAGAATTGCATGATCATAATTCAATGATCTCATAGTGAAAACCTGTAAATTCCACAATGAAAATAAAGTAAATAAAGTTTTAGTATGAAAATTGTAAAATAGAAATGAATGATTTGTCATAATTTAAATGTTCCAATCACATACACGTTTTTATATACATAATTTATTATTGAATCTTTATTGCTTCTGGTTCTTCTTTTTCTTTCATTATTATTATCATTATCCATTATCGTGCATATTATAAAGTCATATAACATAAATACCTATACACATCGTCCTTAACTCTCCCACTTCTTCTTTCTCTTCCTCATCATCTTCTTCTTCTTCTCTTCATCTCTCTCCCTTTTTTATTTTATTTTATTTTTTTTATTTTTATTTTTCCTCTCTTTTATTAAGATTTTTATTTATTTTTCTGCGCGCAATAAATATTCGAAATAAATCGGCAGCAGTTTGACTAAATGAGCGGAATATTAAATTTAACGACGTGGCAGTATTTCAAAGCAGTTAACACTCTTCTGTTTATCTGTTGGCCTTTTTTTTTTTTTACGGTTTGCTTGCTGCTTTTTTTTCTGTATTTTTATTTTTTTTTTCACTTTTTTTAAAAAAAAAATAAATAAAAAAACAGAAGAAAAAAAGGTAAATATCGCATCGCGCGATGGATAAACGTAGGACGACTGATGATGGGCGGTTTTTAGTGGTTGATTTTTTTTTTTTTCTGTTTTTCCTTTTTGTGTTATTTTCATTATTTTATCAGTTTTTTTTCTGCTTCACAAATATTTTTTGTTTCCAAGAATTTTCAATAAAAATTCTTATTTTTGTTCTTAATTTTTCAAATTTTTTTGTACTGACAAAAAAAAAAAAGAAAGAAATTCCTAATCCCATTTTACTTTATCTCAAATTGTCTTTATTTTGAGACGATAAAACTTACCTTAAATATTACTATAAAATTTAAACATCGAGTGACTAATTTTTCTCATTTCATAAAAATCAATTTTTGAATCCTTAAAATAAATTAGATTTTGTACGAAATTTTGCCGTTTAAATTACTTTAACTGTTCCTTAAAAAAAAAAGGTGAAAATATCTACTGCACACGCATACACATTTATTCCATATGTGTTAATATTTGACATTGGAAATATCCTTAATTATCTAAATTGCTAAATTTTAATAAATTCAAAAAATAATATTATGAATTAATTTCTAACAAAAAAAAAAATATATAGGAGGTGAATTAATTTTGCTTTCATAATGGAATAAATTAAAAGATTGGATTTCAATAAATAATTCTTGATAGTCATTTCATGAGTCATACCTGAATATGTGATCTACATTTGATATGCGAGCAAATATTAATATTGAAAATTATAGATATTTCTGAGTCATAAAAAAATTGGTAATATGCCTATAGAGGTTTTATATTATGACCAACAATAATTATATAATTATTCAACACAATTCAAAATAATAATAAAGTCAAAAAAAAATGAGATCGCATCAGTTAATTTTTAGAGAGAACAAAAAAAAGAAACAAAAAAAAAATATGGTCCAGTTATTTATTTTCTATATCTACAATTTAGATCAGATTTTGTTTTTTTGTGTATATAATTCATTTGGTTCAGTTTATCACATGAAGTCATATACATACTTTAATTTATGTTTTGTTTGTTTTTTTGTTTTTGTTTTTCGTATACATGAAAATGACAAAAATCAAAAAAAAATAGAAATAAAAATTAAAATTAAAATTATCTCTTCTATCGCACGGAATATAGGTTAGGTTTGTATATATTGTGAACTTACCTTAATTTAAATTGTACTTAATCTTTATTAAAAATTTAAATAATTTGGCTATCACCACTTTGAACATGTAACAAAAGAATAATAATTAATTCTAATTAAAATTCAATTTATAACACACTTTCATTTATTATTATTATTATTTTTTTTATCTTTGAATTTTATTGAATTATCCAAGTTTTAATTTAGCATGCAGAATTATTGTTTAACAAAATTTAGTAAAAGGAAATGTTTTTTTTATCATATGTTGGTCCTTTACCCCAACTATACGTTGTTAGTCCAATAATCTCATGTAAATTTAGTGAAATTAGATTTTATAAAGTACTTTACATCAGTTTACAGGTTTATCCCTCGGCTTTGTATTGCAGGGATCGTAATGACAATATTACAGGAATAAAAGAACAACAAAGCATAAACATACACTAAATGTCTGTCCATTGATTCAAATTATTCTATTTTAGTTCAGAGTCTCAAAACAATTATTTTTTTATGTATGCGATTTATAGATTTTTAGAATTATTAATTATCTTGATTGTTACTTGGGTTTCGTAACATAAAATTTCCAAATCAAAAGTTTATAGCTGATAATAAACATCCGTCGCAATTCTCCAATGAAAGAAAATGTGAATGAAAATTACATGAATTTGATAATTTTAGTTACACAGAACATGAACAAGTTGAATTGTTACATTTGTATGGGTTCATTTTTCTTTTTCTTTATTTAATGTTTTTAGTGTAGGCTCAATCATTTAATAAGAATGTTGTTCAGCAGAAAGCAAAAGTATGAAGAATTAAACTCAATTCAAATAAACATTTAAAACTAACCACCACCTAAATTAATATAATTTTACATGATTTTCAATTATTCATGCACTTCCAACAACAAAAATATTCTTTAGGCTTTAGGGTAATCTAATGAAATACATTTGAGGGTCAAATTGACCTCACAGTATTTCGTCATTGAATTTTTTTTCTTCTTTTATTTAATAATTTAATGATCAAAATAATTTCAAATCATTTTATTTTTGGTTGATATGATTTATTGTGCAATCGCATTTAACCTTTTCTGTGGATTTTTTTTATTTAGTTTCCACCAAAAACATTTTAGAATAAATTGAGTTATAATGATTTGTTTGCAAGTATGATCAAATGGCGGAAGTTTGTTGTTGAGTAATTTAGAATTTTACCCAAAAAAGGAATTATTGGAAGGTAGACGATTATCAATTATTTTTGAAATGCAAATGACGATAAATGAATTTGTTTAAAAATACACAATTCATTTAAAGAATAAAATTTATTTAAGAATTCCCATTTTTTTTAGAATTTAATTTCCTTCCTTTAATCAACCTCAGAGTCTAATGTGCGGTTTAAAAACGCATGATAATGAATCAAACCTCATATTATGAATGAACGAATAAATTTACTTATAACGTTCAACAATTTTTTTAATGAAATTTTAACAATGAAGAACTCGTGGTTATTTTTAACAATACGTAGCCCCTTTCAATATAATTTAATTGTTTCTTATTTTAAACGTTCCTAAATACATTCTGATTATCATACAGTTTTATAATTGAAGAGATCCTGTGTTATAGAATTAGATAATAATTCTTAATTATAACCAGTAGAAAATTCTTATGAACGGGTTCAATTCTTTGGGACCCACTATTTTTAATTCTTATTAAATTTAAATAAATTTCAATTAAATTTTATGAATTTGTTCTATCTAAATAATTTTTAAAGATTTGCGGCTTCTTTTTTTCTTCTAATAATTGAATAAGGAATCAATTCCTGTTAAAACATTCATATAAAGGAAAAAGGTTCCAAAAAAAAGTTTCTCAAAAACAAACAAGAAAAAATCCATTAAAATTACGGAAGCTTCCACATGCTATTGTCACTCTGGGGATGAGACTGAGGGCCAATTGCAAAAGCAAAAAAGAAAAACAAAAACTGAAATTAATGGATCGCTCATTGACATAAGACACATTTTCTGGTGTGCCTCTCCATCGTCTCTTTTTTCTTCTCTTTCAACTTCTTCATCATCTTCATCTTTTTTTCTATTCTGTTCTTTTAATACAAAATTCGAACCAAAAACAAAACAAAAAAAAAAAACATTCTTTCTTCTTTTTTTTCTCATCTCTGTGCGAATTCTCTGAAGCGATTTTTCGTATCCGTCCCGTCGCCCGACGTCCTTTTTTTCTTTTCTTTCTTTTGCCGTTTTTTGTTTATTTGTTGTTGTTGTTGTTGTTTTTGTTGCTTTTATTTATTTATATATCAGTATGTGTATGTGTGTGTATGTGTATGTTGCGCAGCAACCAACCAACCCGACATTGATGGATTGATAAAACGGAAAGCGAAAAACTGAAAATGTCACTCGGATTAATGCCGTGGGGGGGTTTTTAGATGAAAAGAAACCTCCTCCTACTCCATTCTTGCTTTTATAGGTCCTTTTGCCAACCCAAAAACGATCGTCGAAAAAAAAAAGAAAAAAACCAAACAAAAAAAAAAGCGAGGACGATGAAGAAGAATAAAGGAAAGTTCAGAAAAGGATGGGAAAGAAGAATGAGAGCAAAAAAAAACAAACGGGCATTGTATATTTCTCTGTATATATATATATATGTGTGTGTGTGTTCACGATGGATGGATGAATTGGAGGGTTTTTTTTATAGGGTGGATCGACAACGCGACCCCCAGAGGGTGAGCAAAATACAATCTTATACTTTTCAGATTGTATTTTTTTTTCAGTCGACAAAAATCGATCGATAAAATTTAATGTTAAACGAATAATCTCATTTGTTTGTTTTTTCTTCCTCTTCCTTTTCCTTCAATCTTCTTCTTCTTTTTTTTTAACTTTTTTTTTTTTTATTCTCTTTCCCATAATCGTCGTTCTAGTCATCGTCTTTCGACCCATCCAGATCGGATCAATGAAAAACAAAAACTTTCATTTCTTATGCAAAATATAAAGAAAATTGTCACAAAAATTATAAAGCCAATACTTTAATAAAATCAGTCAGTAGAAAATGAAAATAAAACAGAAAAATCTTATAACAAAATGTAAGAGTCCAATAAGGATTCACCTTTTAACATTTTTGAATTAAAGTCTAATTTCTATAAAATAACATTTTCCATCTTTTATATTTTCACTGAAATGAAGTTCGTTTTTCATTTTAAATAATAAATAATATATTTTCAATTTGGCAACACTTTTTTATTATATATTTATTCTCTTATCTTAACATTATACTCTGCAATACATATAAACACAACATATATATTTATATATATACAAACATCATACCATACCATACAATACTACCAATCCATCTGTAGAACACTACCACCATACCATACTTTGGGCAATATCCATCACTGACAAAAAGTGTGTCAACTGAAATTAATTTCCATTTTTTTTCCTTTTTTTTTTCTTCTTCTTCGTCATTTTCTTTTTTTTTCCAATTTTCGAATTTAAAACCCGCGAGAAACGAGAAGACGCAGAATACAAAAAAAAAAAAGTATAGAAATAAAATAAAAAAAAATTTTGGGCTAAGTCATGCGGGTAGACATTAGATTTAAGGAGAAAGAAAGAGAGAGAGAGAGAGATAACAGCAAAATGAAAGAGAGATGGAGGAGAATTTTTTTTAGTGAGTTCGAATTCATATAAATTATGTATTTTTAATTAAAGTTACATAAAGAATACAGAACTACCCTTAAAATACTGAAGACAACCATTTTTTTTTTTTGACTTTTTAAAAATAAGTTAAAGGTTAATTTTTTGTAATTTTTTTAACCTTCAACGTGAATTTTTATTTTTAATAAAAAAAAAAGTTAATTAAATTAGAATTAACTGAAAAATTACGATCCTTCTTATGAAGAAAAATTAACATTTTTTTATTCTTCATTATAAAGTTTGACAAAAAATAATAAAAAAAAATCTGACTCGTCTCATTCCAAACTTTTATCATAAAATTCGTAAAGTCACAAATAAGTTTTCAATATTTAAAAAAAAAATAATCTTCTTATAATTAAATCCAACGTAAATTATTATAAATTATGTGAAATTAAATTAATTTTAATTAATTACCGCGCGCACACACAAAAAAAAAGTTCAGTCATTAAAATTATTTTAAGGTCAAAAATTTTTATTCAAATTAATTCCGGAAGTTGTATGAAATTTTAAAAATAAATATTATTGCCCAAAATAGAATCATCCATCAAAGACTAAAAATAGATTAGAATAATCTAAAAATACTTAAATAAAAAAAAGGGGTAATTATTTACAACGTGATTATTACTTAAGAAATCCTTCGACATAAAAATTTGTCAATCATATAATTGTTGTTATTATTAAAACAGTTGATTCATTTTCCTTTTTGTTTTTCCTTGTTATGCATTTCAATTTTAGAACAATAAAGATGACGTTGTTGGTAATTTTGAAAATGAATATGTTAAATCTAAAAATAAGTTCGAACACTGATTGTCTATTGCAACTGACAATTTAAACAACTAAAAATTGAGATTAATAATTATGAATATGACGAACGTTTTAGTAAACTTCGACAATTTTTTTTCTTTTATAATTTTTCTTACACACTCAGTTAACATAGACAACTACAATTTACGTGTACATACAACATTAAAATTAAAGACTGTAATAATTATATTCTAACCGAACAATAACAACAATATTATATCACGTTTATACGTTCATTTTCTCAAGTAAAATAATTATCACTTTTAAAATTATGTTTATTTTCTCACCAAAATTCATCTATTAAATTACTTTACTCCTAATTGTATATATAGGAAGATAATGTTGAATGTCCTTACTAAATTTAGGTTTAGATGAAATAAATTTAACCCAAAATGGTTTTGTCTAGTTTTTTGATTTTTTGTTTAAAGTTAGTAAAAACTTTTTTCTAATTTTGTGTTATTAAATTTCCATTATTTTTTTGTTGTTGTTCCATTTTTGGAATTTTCTCAAGATTTTCTGAATTTTCTTGGCATTCTTGGTATTGTTAGTTTTCAGAATGTCCTTGAGTTTCTCAGTTTCTGTTATAGATAATAACATAAAATCTAATGTGCATATAATATATTGTAGTATGTCGTTGTCGAGTCAAATGACAAATTCATTGCCAAATAAAAGAACAAAAAATATTCAACAGAAAAACAATTTTTCATTAAATTTTTTTTCAATTTTCTTTTTGCAATTTTTTTTTCTTAGTTTTGTTATTTTCTTGTTTTTATTTTTATGCCTATGGCATGCGACCCGAACAGACACACACACAAACTACATATTCACATGTATAAATATATATTCTGTTTTTCTTTCTGTCCTGACACCATAATCATTCCCTATCAACTTCAGTATGCTCTCCTCCCTTCCTTACTTTCATTCTTTATATTTTCCTCCTCATGTCTATGCCAATGCCTTGCCTTTGCCTTTGCCTTTTTCCTTAGCATTACACTGTTTATATATATATATATATATATATATATATGTGTGTATGTGTATGTATTGAAACGACGCGAACGCGTGGGTGACACAAACATCAATCAACTGAGGGATGATGAATCTACATCACTGTATCCATTTTAACTGCTCATACTACGGGACCCCCTTCCATTCGCCCTATATTCCACCCATTACCCATTCACCCATACTCTTACACTTTTTCTGCTATATATACGTTTATAACAAACCTTCACAGCCATCACATCCTAAAAAAAGAAAAAAAAACGAAAAGAAGAGAAAAAACGGCAACAAAAATGTACGACGATGACGACGAAGACGACGACGTCGACGTTCGAGGGTGAACATTTTTTTTACTTTTTCATCCATCCATCCATTCATCCATCCATCTATCTATCCATCCATCCAACCAACCTACAATTCTTCTTCTTATTCTTCTTTTAATATTATATAGAGAATATACACACACACACACCCATACTAACACATATGTATAACGAACCTACAAAAAAGGCGAAAGATGAAAATGTTTTCTTCGCAGTAGAAAAATATATATAAGAAGTTAAAAAAGAAGATGAAGAAGAAGAAGAAGACATCCCACTTCACGTCAAACGTATATACTGATTGAAGTGGCCATTAGGTTCTCGTTACTATACCATACGTGGAGTCGACCAACCAACCAACAAACCAGCCAGCTAACCACCTTTCTCATCACTTTTTCTCTTCGTTTTCATGGAAAAATTCAACACTTACACATAACATCAGACACATACACATTCGTAAATATATATAGACACATCAAAAGTCATCATCATCATCAGTATATATACAGATCCACTATAAAAATGCGAATATATATAAAGAACGAAATTTAAGAAATTGTAAAGCAAAGAATATCTTTCTTACTATTTCCTCTCTGTTTCTCAGGGAATATATTTTTTTATTTAAAAATAAACATTCCATTTAAAACCAACGGATTAGTAAAACCGTTCAAAAGCCGTTCTTCGAATATATAAAATTTAGAATTGAATTGAAATTGAAAAAGTTCAACCATTCCAAATTCTACAAAATTTCACATATAGAATTTTCAAAGATGTCAAGTATTGTTGTTGTTATGAAATGAAAATGTTGGACTGATGTTTAGGGTGAATTTTGTGGGTGGTTTAGAATTTTATAATCACAAACGTCATACACCGACATGTATGTATTTTGAGTTATGAGTTTTAATTTCCTGAAATAACCCGCTGGGTGTTGATGGGCAAATATGTATATAAAGTAGGGGATGAAAAGGACAAAAGTGGGTGGCATTCTTTTTTTTTTTTTATACATTTCTAGAAGAGGAATAGAGAAAAATGCAATACATGTTCAAATATATAAATATGAATAAATCAGGAAAACTCGAGAAAGAAAAACGGAAATTGTTTGTGACCTCGAAAAAAAAGAACTGTAAACGCGAAATTTAAAAAGAAAAATTAAATCAATGCTAAAAAATGCATCTTTCCACTTGAACATTTTCTTGTACTTCAATATTGGTTTATTTATTTTTAAGCCGGACGCAAAAAAAAATTATATTTAATTTTTTTTTTCTTTTTGCTTTCATTCTTGCATAATTTGACAGCAACCGAAAAGAAAAACGAAAGAAAAGAGAGAAACAAGAGGAAGAAAAAGAAAAAAAAAAAAAAGGAAAATGTTGTTTTCTCATGAAAAATGACCCTCATTAAAAATGCAAAAATATTAAAAAAAAAAAATCGCGTGAACCAAAAAGGAAATTTGTGTGTGAGAACAAAAAAAAAAGAAACGGGCAAAGGACGAAGAATATGGGGATTGTTGAAGGAAAAAATTGTATTTTTTAAATAGAAAATGAGAAAATAAAAAATAAAAAAAACCAACCACGAAAAACTTTGTCGTTCCATGTTCGATGTTCCAACTCATTGGGATTGGGGATTGTGGAATGGCAAAAATAAAATGAAGAGGAGCAACTCACCACAATGGGTGGATTTATACCATTCTACTGTGCTGTATATATTTTTTTATAGTAAAATATAAGGTGACGAAATTATTTTAATTTTAATTTTTTATTCAATTTTCCAAAAAAAAAAAATATTTAAAATTTCATTTGTTTGAAAAAAAAAAAAACTTATATGAACTCGCGCGGGTGGATGAATATGGGCAGAGAGAATTTATTCTCTTCTGGGAAATTGGTATATATGTTTGAGTTTTTCTTTATGTTATATGTTGCTTGTTCAAACCAACCAGAATCCGTCTCTAGTATATCGTTTATAGGGGAGACTTAAAGTGATTAATCAGCTATACCAGAGAAGAAGAAGAAGAAGAAGAAGAAGAAAAAGAAAAAGAAGGAAAAAAAAAAAAGAAAAACACAAACCAACCTCCTTTAATTATTAGAATATTTTCAAATTACATCACGAGTCATTTTTCTTCTTTTTTTTTCTTTTTTTTTTTCGTGGCGGCGGTGGCAGGCAGCAAAAAGCAGGAAAAAGGAGGTTTTTCATAATATATGAAAAAAGAGAAAAGAAAAACAAAAAAAACGGACAGAAAAATGGCGTTAAAAAAAAATTCAATTTTGATTGTTGCGCGACAAATGTTGTCGCAACGTTCAAACGTTAAATTTTGTATATACAATTACACACACACACACAAACTCACGCTTATTTATCCGTACAGTGTACCGATACAATAAAGAAACTACAATTTACTATGCGCACATAAATAAAAATAGAAAAAAAAAATATATATATAACAATAATTGCACTAATTATACTCTGATATTTGATACCGTCCTCTCACATGCCATCTATCTGTACAATTAAAATGCAATCAGATTTATATTTGCGCGCAATTTTCTCTCACAGTATTTAAAAAAAATACAACACAAAACACTTTGTAAATACAGAAAATAACAACAGCATAAAAAAAAAAAAAAATCCTCTAATTCCCTCCTTAAACACCATCACTCCGCGTACTCATTTTGTTTAATTTGGATCAATTATTTTAATATACAACAAAACACAACAACAGCAAACAGAAAATACCACAAAACAAAAAAAAAAAAAGACGCAAAGTCATCTTCGCATCTTTAAAAGAATCTTCTTCTGTATTTTATTTTTATTTAGAGGTCATTCGTCTTTTTTCTCGTGTATGTGTTAATTTGATTTGAAGCGTTCCAAACAAAAATTCATTCACTATTGTCTGTGACTTTGAAGAACAGTAAAATGTGACTGACTAAATACGACTACAACTGACAATCATCGAGAATAAATTTATTTATGTTGTCAGGTGCAAAAATTTTGTTGTAGCTTATTATAAAATCCTATCAATTTTCTGGATAGCCATAAAAATAGTCATAAAATAATTAAATAATTAACCTGACTCTTACCCGTACCCAGTATGCTATTAATAGGAACATAAAGAAGAGGGGATAGTTTAAGGCTGATTACCAATGTAAATTTTTTCAAAAAATTCTAGAAATCCTGAGGAACACAATACATTAAGGAAGAATTTGTTGAATTTCTGTCGTCTTTAGTTAAAATATATTGAAGGGGTATGATTTCAGGTCAAACAACCATAACAATATATAAGAACCACAATTCTTGAAAATTAATTTTAACAATTTAATTATACGAATAATTTTATCAGAAATATTCACATGAATTCTTCTTTTTCACACAACTTTTAATTTTTAATTTTGACTTCTCTTATAAAATTAAGAATTTAAATTTAATTCATTTAGTTCAAAAAATATTTCTCTTCGTTTAATAATTAATTATAATTTTTTAGTTTTAAGCGATGTTATGGGCGAAGAAAATAATATGAATGTTATTACCCTGAGGCATACAAACTTTAAATTACTAAATTTTCATATTGAATGAATTTTGTACATAAAACAATCTATTTCTTTATAACTTCATCTAAATATATAACCAAAAACTTTTCTTTAAGCAAAACTGTACTTTGACCTTGCAAGAAAAAAAAAAAAAAAATACAAACCAAAACAAAACATACAATTAAAATTTTTTGGAAAACATCCTTTATTTTTAATTGTTTTATTGAATTCTGTTAATTAGGGTTAAAGCCTTTCAGTTTTACATTAAGCCAGACCATCTCCCTTTTGATCATAAAATGTCATCATCATAATTGAATTAAATGTTCAAAAATGCATTGAAATAATATATGGTAAGGGGAAAGAAGGGAAACATGAAAATTTTACATATTTTACACATTTTAAAAATTAAATTGAACATTTAACTTTATCCTTCTTTACACCACTCCCAATTCCATATACATATATCGGTTTTGATCAGATAGACAAACCAAATTCACAAATGCAAATATTTTATCTATGTTTGAATTATTGTGTTTTATGTGGCCGATTCGCATAAATTATATTGGAAAATCGCGTGAATTTTACTTTTTTTATTATGTGTTGTTGATGAATTTATATTGTTTTACACACACACATACACACACTTGCAAATGTCATTCTCATACTCTATTCTCATTTTGTGGTTTCATTTGTGAAAATGTTTTTTCTTGTTTTTTTTTTCTGTGGAAAATTTCAATTAATTATTTGTCAAAAGTTTTTGTTTATTTTTATTTTACTGATGACATTTTTTTTTTTGCCATAAAAATTAACATACAATTCAATGATTTGTAATATGAACAATAAAAAAAGGGATATTTCTAAAAGCAATATAGAACAAGGATAACGACAAGAGTAAAAATATTTATAATCAGCAGAAGAATCACAAGAAGTGTAGTGTCCTTGAAATATCAAAACAAATCACCTTCGCCTATACAGATTCTATGGTTTCATCAATCAAATAATTTTTAGAACCTGAACCAATTTCAGTTTTATCCTTTTTTGTATTTTTTTTTGTTGTTGTTATTGTTGTGTTGTTTGTTTGTATGTAAAATAAAGTGTGTTTTGTTCGTTGATGGACATAAAATACATCACGTTTTTACCTTTAAGAAATATAAAATACAAATTCTATATCGTTCTCGTCGACCTTCATCCTTTTTTTTATATATTCTTTCTAAAAACCTTAGATTATTCAAATTCGCAGGATTCCTTATGGACGATGGTCAAATTCGCAAACAAAACTCAATATTTTTTCATTGTCCTTTTTTTCGTTCTAGTTTAAATTGCTCTTTATGTCCCTTGTGTATGTGTATGTGTATCCAATTGTTTATAAACCCCCTTTTGTCGGTTTGAGGTTGACTTTATAGAGTTTAGCTCTTTTGAGGTTTAACTTTTTATTCTCTATAGTTTTTTTTTTTATATTTGAATTTTTGTCTCAACCCCAGGGTCAAAATTTGTATTCCTTTTTCTCTAATTTTTTTGTTCTTCTTCTTCATCTTCATGTTATACTTTTTTTTTCTGTTGTTCAAAGTTACGTGGAATTGCCAATTCATTTCGATTGGAATGTTTCCTCTCTAATTTATAATTTTATTTTATAGAATGTTTTGTTGTTGCTGTTGTTGTTATTGTTGTTGTTGTTGTTGTATCTCTTTTGGGGGAAAATAAATGTTAATGTTCGATGCCAGAAAAAAAATACCGCAGTTGAATATTTTCTGCTTTTTTTTTTTTTGTTTCTTTTTCTGTTTGTTATTTTCACGAAAAATCTATTTATTTATTTTATTTTCTTCTTCTTCTTTTTTTTTTTTTTTTTTGGGAAAATTGGAAAAACCGTAAAACATGTGTTTACCGCCCTCACTCACACCCTTTTTTTTGCTCTCAGTGTTTCTCTTTCTCTCGTAATATTCTACATCAGAGCCCTAGTTATTTAGGATTTAAAATATTTATAGAAATTTATTTTAAAGCGGGGATTTGTTTCTGTCATTGGAGGTGTATTTTTTTTTTTTTGTTGGTTTTTTCTCTCTTTTTTTTTTACAATTTTCAAATTTTTTTTTTTTTTTGTGTGGAACATTTTATTTTTATTTTTTTTTTTCGGTGGAAAAAGGGAAAAATTTCAGTATGAGAGAATTTCAATTTCAAACCAATATATATGTGTATGTAAATGTAAATGAACATTCTCATTTATCAATAAAGTGTGAGTGTATAGCAAAAAAAAAATATTATTCAAATATAATTCCCATAAATATACCTAACTTCCCTTAAAATCCCTTTTAAATTTCCCTCACTTATCAATTTTTTTATCTAATACAAGTAAAACATGAATTCTTTTTATCCAGTAGAGTAGACTATTTTTATTTTTTCAGAAATTTTCCTCGCTGTACGTTAGGCAAACAAGTACAACAAAAAAAAAATCAGTTGCAGCAACAACCGGATGGTTTAAAAAAAAAAATGTTTTTTTAAGAAAAAGAAACAAACGCAGTCAAACGCATAACAATGGAATAGTTTAAGTTTTTATTACTTATTTTTTGACCCAATTATTTTACTTCTTACATCATGCAATAAATATGACAAAAACAAAAATCTCACAGTTGACATTTTTTTTTTGTTTCTTATTGAAAAAGAAAAATTGGGTCAATTTTTTGTTATTTTGTTATTTCATATTTATTGAATGGAATCCGATAATTGTAACATGATGAAGGATAGACATCGGTTGTACCCACCCCCATGGAGCATTTAAAGATATAATAAGGAAGTCTTTTACCTAAAACATAATTTTAAAACTTTATAAATTTTTTACCAAAACGAATGGTTTACTTTATTTTTTAAAAGAGAAATTTAATATAGAAAAGCAAATAACTATACCGCCCGCGTTTTGTTATGGGTCCGTATCCTACTGTTGAGTATTGTATATTCTATATAAGATATTGGAAGTTAGTTTTTTTTTTCTTTTAATATAAATCCATCCGATATACTTAAGAAAACATTTTTAAAAAACAATTTAAAATCACACTTTCTGATGATGACTCTGATAATTCTTATAAATAATCTGTTGTGGGATTATAACAAACTAAAATTTGTTGTTGTTTCTGTACCATTAATTCAAAGAAATTTAGTGAATATAAAGAATAAATTTAACCTTTGAATAAATTTAATCAAAACATTAAAGAAATATGGATAATCGTTTTAATAGAAAAAAAAAAGATAATATTGGACAATGAACATTATCGGTTTGAAATTAAAATAATTATGAAAATTTCTTTTTGTTAGATTTCATTTTTATTTTTATTCTATTGTATTATTTATGAAAGCTTCTTCATAAAAGAAACATAATTCAAAACAAAATAATATATTTTTTTTTTATATTGAGCGTGTTAAGGGATGAGGAATGAACAAACTTTATAATATTCTGATGTTTCAAACATCGACCCATAAAAATAAATGAATAAATAACAGAAAGAAAAAAAAACATATCAAAAATTCAGTAAAAATGTATAAAAGAAAATCTCATTCCATCATACCTTAATGACATCATCAATTATTCATTTTCGAATAAAAAAAAAAATATACGAGAATACAGAAAAAATCGACGCACACACATACAAACATTGAAACACACACACACGCACATAGAGAGAGAAAACTATCCACAATGAATTTTCGTTTTGACAAACAAAACAAAAAATAAAATTATCTTTATAGAAAAAAAATTCTATTCTATTTCTATAATTTCACAATTTCTTCTTTTTTTTCCATTGATTTTCTGTCGATATTTAACCTCCCTCATCCCCTTATTGATATTATATAATATGAGCACACACACACACACATAAACGCATAGACAAAAATCACATATCCATATTGAAGAACCCTGTGGAAAAACCTAATATATTATATTAAGAAAATTCATGCATTATGCATGCGTTTATAGACAAGAAATAAAACAACAACAACAACAACAACAACAACAACAACAACAACAATAACCACAACAGAAATTTACACAAACACAAATATATAAAAGACCAAATTATGTATAAAGAAAAAAAAAATCAAAATATTCTATGATGGATTTGTTAAATATTTTAATAATAATTCAGTTCCTGTATTCTATCATATACAAAAAATAATGTACCTATTTTTGGGGGAAGGTACAGGATTTATATAAGGATTATTAAAATTATTACATAAAATATTTCAGTGGTTAGGAGGGAAATGTGAAGAAATTGAAAATTGTTTTTGATAAAATGAATAAAATTATTTAATAAATTCATAAGCCAGTGTTTGATGTTACAATTTTTAATAAATCAAAATATACAGAATCCATTGAATTATCCTTAATTTGTAAAATAAAAAGCATTCGCGTTATAATTAACGAAAATTGAAATTTATCGTTAGAAATGAACGTCGATAATGTTTTGTTATCAAAACATAATTATTAAGAATTGAAATGAAATTTGTTTCCTTTACCAGTAATTTATTGAAGGATCTCAAAGTATTATTCACTTTAAGAAGTTTTTGTCTTATAAACTTTAACCATTTCATCAATGATCCTATTTTTTTCATTTCAAAATAATTAGTATAAAGTCAAAGCCAGATTTTTCCCAACTGATTTTCTTTACAAAACATTTTGTTTTTTTTTTATCTAATTAAATGAATTCAGCAACTCGATCACCATACTTTTCCAATATTTTATTTAGGGTTATATATTTTTATTCTATTTATGTTAGTGAAAGTGCATAAAATTGTGCTCATCAAATGTGTCAACTACAAAAGTTTCCATTTCATTGTAATCAAAAATGGACACACATAATTTGTCAAAAATTTAATGAACAAAATGTAACTGATGGCTGATCATACACTAGTTTACGATGTATGTATGTGTATGGCAATTGTAAGTGTATGCCTATGTTCGATAAGACCCCTAATCTGTTTATTCTTTTTTTTTTGTCATAATGTCGATATTTATATACCTACTCCTATTTTTTCATATACGTTTTTTTCTTTTATTTAGCATAAAAAAAAACTGAAATTCAAATATTTGTTGTTTGTTCCTGAATTTTCTTCCCTTTTTATTATTATTAAGTTCAACAAAAACCGACCGTCATAGATGGATCTGACATAAGAACCAACAAAAAACCGCCATCATCATCGTTTCATATACAGAATGTATGTATAAAATCTACACAAATACACATATACAATTATACCTAAAAATCTAGTCGTCCAACCCTGGGGGTTGTTTTTACCCTCGTCTCATATTTATCCGATAAAATCTTCTACAATTTCTATATGCTATGCATGTGTGTTTGTATGCAGTGTGTATATGGTTGTATCTAAAAGTATAAAATACAGAAAAAAAAACCGTCGATCGGGTCGGTTTGGGCTCGGCTCTCGATCTGTATACATCTTTTTCTATTTCACTAGGTTTGTGTGTGTGTGTATGAGTGTGTGTTTTCTTATTTCACAGAAAATTATTATGATTGTCCACATCAAGTGGGGTTTATACACAACTGTATAAACTAGGCAGGAATGAGGAAGGAAGAATTATTTAGAACGTGTGTTAGAGCGAGAGTGCAAGCTAGAGAATAAGGGTTGGGGTGCGACATTCGAAATTCAAAAAGAAACAGGATTTTTTTTCGTTTCTTTTTTTTTTTCAAAGTCTCCCTGATTCTGTCACATTTTCTAATCGCAATCAATCTCAAATGTCAAACCAAATGACGAATTAGATTTATCAAAAAAGAGCAAAAAAAAAAAAATAAAAAGGAAAATAGAAAATGTCCCTTTGCGGCCGCCATATTGAATTCATTTTTTTTTCTGTAATGAAAAGTAATTCCTTATACGGCATCCGTTGTTATTAGGTAAATCATACACGTATGTGTTATGTCATACTTTGATTTTTCTATAATTTATCGAAATAAATTTTCACAGCGAGAATTTTTAATTAATATTTTCTTAAAATATAATTTTCATTTTTGTGAAATTTCCTTTTAATAATAAAATAATAATAATAATAATAATAATAGTAATAATATTGAATTGGACCACCTGCTGATGTCTGTCTGTATATAACACATACCATATATCTATAAAAATATTCAACGTAAAGGGTGTTGGTGCGGTATGGACGGTTTTATATGGGCGCGAATATATGTTTGGCGGATTTGTAATCTCCGCTGTACGCTATATGTGGGAGAGAAATTTATTTATGGAGAGGATATGTAGGGTAAGTATATTTTTAGAAACATATAAGGGAAGCAGGGTGATGACGTGTTGAGAATTTATCAGACATACTAAATAATTAATTAAGTGATTGTTCATAGTGGAATATTATTAAAACAATTTGTAAATTAACATTAATGTTTTTTAATATTAAAGATGATTTTTAATCCATCGACAAATTATATTTATGACAAAAAGAAAACGTTTTCTGCATCGAAATATTATCTAATGATCTTTTTGAATTTAATAATAATTTAAATTTAATTTAATAATTTAATAATTTAAAATTATTACGATTTCGTCGTTCAAAATTCTTATTATAGCTTTTTGTTTATACCGAAGTAATCTATTAGGAAAAATACATTATCTGTGTAATAAACGTAACGCAATTTTGAACCCACACAATTTTTTTATGAAATATTATTTTAGGCAAATGTACATACCTGTGGGAAAAAATATTTCTTAAGAAAGTTCGTTGATTTCACCTTTGAAATGATAAATCTACTAATTGCATTTTATTCAATAAGAACTGACAATGGCTTCCTAAATTCAATAGAATACATTTTTAGAAAGGAATTTACGTTTTTTAGGCTCAACAAAATTTTAAATTCGATAAATAGTTTTTTGTATTAAATTTTAATTGCAATTTTTATTAATCATAAAATATTGTTTCCTTTCTGCTTCCATATTTGTTTAAGTATTGAAAATCACCTTTAATTATTTGGAATTAACCCTAATTAAATATCGTTAACATAGAATCACAATAATTTAAACATCTGGTTCATTCTCTAATGTTTCTGTCTAACAAATATATACCCACACTTTTTTTTTTTTGTCTATATAATTATTCGATTTAGATCACCTTCTCATGAGACCATCAGTCGTGTGTGTATATATTTTCTATATAAACAAAAAAAGCGTGTTCCAGATCATCAGATATAAAAATAATAATCAATCATTTAAAACCGAATCAAATTTTCTTGTCAAAACATTATGAAACAAAAAGAAACAAAAAAATATAACAACAGAAAATATAAAGATAATGTGAAGCATGAAGAAGACATTGAATAGAATTAGAATCAAAAGAACAAAAAGAAAAAAAAAATACTAAACAAATGAAGAGGAAGAAGAAGAAGAAGATGGATCATCATTTATTTTAATTAAATTTAAGTTATGTGTCCTTTCATTATGCGCATGCGTACAATAATTATTATTTTATTGGTAAGAAAATTGCATTATAACTTAAACAAAACCGAACAAATGATTAATGAATTCTGAATAAAAAAAAAAAATGAATAAAGGTGAGAAAGGAGTTCTATAATTTAATAGTTTTTTTTTCTCTCTCGCTCTCTCTTTTTTTTTTGTTTCTCCTTTCTCTCTTAATTTATATAAAGATATTTTATACGGTTCTCATGAAATTGATTGATTGTAAAGAAGAAGAAAATATTCTTAAAATTATATATATTATTCTAATAATTGAATGATTAATTATTGTTTCCGGAAACACACACTTTTTTTTTTCTTTATCTTATGTTTCCGATAATTGATTGTTTAATCGATTGTTTTTTTTTTTTGTTTTCTTTATGAATTTTGCTGTTCTTAGTTTTCGCACACAGTTCGATCACCGTAGTAATTTTTTTTTTTCAGGTATAAACGAAGGTTCGTTCACATTTTCTTCTAAATGACTTTTGTGCAAAAAAAACAAAAATGTTAATTGGATCAGAAAAAAAATGATTCAATAAAAATAATTAAAGAAGAAAATTTTTTCTATTTCTTTAAGTGGAACATCGAAATCGATTAATTGTAAGAGATTTTTGTCCAAAAACCTGTATTATATTTGCCGAATTCATAAATTTTTCTATAAATAAAACTTTTGTTTTTCTTCCTACTTTTGTTTTCACTTTGCCTTTGAAAATGCATTGTTTGTTTTTTCTTTGCTGATTCAAACTTTAACGCATACATAATTCCTTTGGATTAAGGATAGAATTAAATAAAGCTTATGTTGGATATTTCACTTTAATCTAGTCTTTTTTAATGTAAAAGGTTTATATTTAAATATCCAAACACAGAGGAGAGTTTTAAGCTTAAGATCAGTGAAATCTACATATTTCAAAGTCTCTTTCAAATATGTAGATTTTCAATTAAAAATTTACAATTATAAAATATTGACTGTAAGTTCAACTAAAACAAATAAAAAATAACAAACTAAATTATTTAATAGATTTTAAATCAGATGTTAGCGTTGTTGAATATTAATTATTTTAATATTAAATGTATTTAATTATTTGCATCGTCAAGGACCACACATAATGCCACCTGACACGCAACGTACGATGTTTAATAAAAATAATTTATTCAATTATATAAACATAAGCTTGTTATAATAATTCCATTCACATATCTTATTGGTTTTTGTGTTCCAAGTCTGATTTTCTAAAATGAATTGAATCATAGAGGGAAAATATTGTGGGAGAAAATTATCATTTTCTTCACATTTTTTTGTCTCCTCTCATATGAATGATTGTGGAAATATAAACACTTTACAAAAGACAGAAAGCCCCGACGGTGCACTTATAAAATTTCATTAAGTCCCTTTTTTTGCTTTTCTTAAATCAAACTTCAATTCGAAAAAGGCCAAGTTTTAATTCTTCCTCCTTTTTGATTTAATTGCAATAGAAGCTTCAATGTAACCTAAGACACCATAAACAAAAACAATAATAAACCGTTTAAATTTGATTCATCTCAAGACACACAAGTCACTCATCAACATATAAAATATATCCTTGATCGAGTATAGAATTTATAGGACTTTAGTTTGCTATGAGTTGATGGTACTCACGAGTATTATGACTTAAGAAAATCATTATTTCTATATTAGAATTTTCTTTATGTATGTGTGAACTTATATGGTGTTTGATGGAAATTTCTGTTAAGTTTATTCCTTCTTAATTTTGATACGATTTCTTAAGATTTATTTTTAATTTTAACTTTTACTTTAAAATTTCTATTCATTTTTGTTAAAGGAAAATATTCTCCACATAAACAAAGTTTTATCTTTAATTTGTTAAATTATTTTTACTTTATTTATTTATTTTATGAATCGGATTTTTATTTTTAATCAAGTTTTTTTTGTATTTTTACTTGTAGCCGTTTAGAAGCAACTCTTTTCAAAGACTTATTGGATGCCAATATGGGCCTACTGATAAACCAATATTTTGTTTAATCAAAGGTCTGTATTTTATTTGCTGTATTTTCATTTTGAACAATGAATTTTAGAAACGTTTTTTTATCATTTAAAAATTCAATTGGAAATCTAAACAAGAAAATTTTATGTGAAAAAATTAATTTATTGAGAATATTAATTATTGATCGTTAAATGCGACTTTAAATCATTTGGTCAACTCATTTTTATATACCTCTAACTATTTATATAAACTCACATAGTAACAGAAAATAATTTAGGTAAATAAATAATAAATAAATAAATAAATATAAATAAAAGAAAAATTGGAAAAAAGAAACAAATTATTTTTCTTTTTAGAAAATTATACGAAAATTTCATATTGTATTTATATTGTGTTTGATCATTTTCATTATTATTCGAAACAAAAACCAAAAAATCGTTTTTGATAATAATCTTTAAGGGGAATATTTTTGTCATTCAGAACGGACAACTAACATTAATCAACCATTGTCCGAATATAATGTCTTATAATACAAAATTTTAGACGCACACTAATACAATATTTTTAGTTGTTTTTAGTTGAGAAGAAGAAAATTTTATTTTCATATTATTATTGTTGTTCTTGTTGTTCTTGTTTTATTCTGTATATGAATGTATATGAATATTTCACAAAAGAGGGATAACTTACCCTTCTTCCTTTATAAATACATAAGCAAGACGATATTCTCACCCGCATCCCTTATTATCATACAGATATTCAAAGTATTTAAATGTATTTGTGTTGTTTTTTTTTTTTGTTTAAATCTGATAGAAAAGTTATCGAAAACAAAACATTTGAATTTTGATTTTCTATAAATGAAAAAAGAAAAGAAATTTCTTTTTTTCACCATATTTAAAGAAGGAGGTGAGAAATAGGTTTGATAAGGATCAACAACACATATACAGACAAAGATATGAATCCTTTGAAATGATATTTATTTAAGGATTCGTTCACACTAACCCATTAGATTTAGGGGTTACTGTAACCGTTTATTATATAGATATTTCCAAATGGACAAACATTATTTCAATAAACATTTTTGATTAATGATTTATTGTATCGTCTTTTAATGAAGAAATCTTTGTGTTTAATCGTCTTATATATAAATTTTTATAGTTTCTTATTCAATAAAATGCTTTTTATAGGAAACAGTAAAAAACAAATATAATAAACACTTTTGCTAAGTAATAAATTTATTATTGGCCACAAGGTATTTTTTAAAAAAATATCTTCGAAAGATTATCTTTAATCTTATAAAAATTAAATAAAATAAGAAAACAGAAAGAAAAAAAACAGAAATATATCTTCATAGAAATTTAGAGAAATATTTAAACTTTATGAATTTTATATAGATAAAAAACTCTATTGTTTAACTAATTCTATAATTCAATTTAAATACACCAATAACAATAATAACAACAACAATAAAAAGTTACAAATAATTAATTAATAAATTTAAAACAAAAATTTTTTTTAATAAATTGATTTAAGAGTTTTGTTTGTTGTTTTTTTTTTGGTTTTGGTTTTGTGACGTCATAATATCAATTCAGTAGATTTGTAAAATCATTAATCTGTCTGTTCATTATATGCATGAAATTATTATTTATTTATTTTTTTTATTTGTTTAACAAATAATTTTATTTTTGTTTTGTTTTTTTTTTTTGTTTTTTATTTTCTTATAAAATTAATTATTTATTGTTTAGAGAGAAGACAACAAAAACAAAAACACAACAAAATCTTAATCTTAAACAATATAGAGTTAAATTAATTTGTATCTATATAGTTTCTGAATGATTTCTTAATTCTTATAAAAAAAAAATCTACAACAACAATAAAAAAAATAAAACATTAAAAAACGACAAATACAAAAATCTAACAATTCAATTATTAATTTCTTATGACTGCAATTTACGATAAATAAAAAATGTCAACTTTAAGTAGTTTGAAATTAATAAATCGTATAAATAAACTTTTTTTTTTCATTACAAAAAAAAAAATCTAAACCATATAAATATAAGAGGAACAAGAAGAAGAAGAAGAAATCAAAATAGACAAATTTTATGAAGAAAATCAGCAAATTTGTCTATTTTTTTGTTTAAATAAAAAATTTTTATTCGTTTGTGTTGTTGTTGTTATTGTTTTTTTTTTTTTTTTAAAGAAAGACACAAAAAAATACATAATAATAAATATGATCATATTAATAAAATTGGATGATGATCATTTATTAAATGAACACCTCGAATATAGCAGTGGATATGCAAGTATGTATGATTAAAAACGAGAAATGTCCATATGGCTGATACAATAACAAAAAAAATTTTTATAGTCCAAAAAATTGTTGAGAAAGAAAAAAAGAAGAATAAAAACCATAAAATTATATAAATATTTTTTGAAGGTGTTGGAAAACATCTTCATTCATCGATCATATAAAAACAACAACAACAAAAAACAAAAAACAAAAAACAAATAAAATATTTTATAAGATCGCAACAAACATAAATTTGTTGCTTTAACTTTTTTTTTATTTTGTTTTTATTTGTTTTACTGAAGACAACATTTTCTCACGAATTACCGGAATCATTCTTGAAGTATAAGAAGTTACGTATGAGTGATAGAGAATTATTTTTAAATTACTCTAATGTCATGTCAAGTTAATTTGTGTGGGAATTACACTAGGATACAAGTTAAATGCGAAGTAGGTTTCGCTAGAAAACTAAAAATCTTCACAAATTAAATTATCTACGCATACTGGAACGATAATTTGAATCCTTTCAAATATAAAAAAATTACGAAACAACGAAAATTAAATTATTTCTTAAGTCAATTAGCATATTTTATATTAAAATAAAATATTCAACATAAAACATCAATTATAGATCAAAAACTAACATTATAAACTTGTTCATCCCTTAATTTTTATTTATATAAAATATACACTGTTCGTTTAGTCGTCTATCTATAGCTGCACGTGTATATGTATGTGTAAGATATTTAGAAATGGATATATAGAAACCATATCTGAAGAGGGTTTTATGTATGATTTTTTTATAATAATGCCAATGTCTCTTACAGAAAATGAATACAAAAAAATAATAGAAGAAAAAAAAGTAGCACCCACAAAAAGAAGAAAGAAAGAAAAAAAGCAACCCAAAAAAAAAATACATCAACGATACGAGGAGTTACTATGAGAATAAGAAGACATTTTTGACGTGTATAAGAAGAATAGAGGGGTGGAATGTGAAGGACTATATATACTCAGGGAATTTAGGGATAAAATGACGAATTTTTGTTTGCTTATTCGATGACAAAAGAATAAATCATAGAATTGTTTCATCCTTGTCATTGTCGTCCTTGTCTTTTCCTTTTTTTTTCTTTCTTGTTGTTGTTGTTCTCCTTGTTTTTTTTTTGTTTTCGATTAAAAGGGAAATTTCCCTCACAACATATTATTATTATATGAACAGTTTTGTTGTTGTTGCTGTTATTGTTGTCTCAGTTCAAATCAAGAAAATTATATTGTGCACGCCATCTGTCATCTATACAGAAACTACACACTATATATATATGCTTGTGTGTGTATGCTTTTTCAGTCCTCATATATGTATTATCCCAAAAACAGAGAGGAAGAGAGCAAAATACCGTTCCATAATCATCTCAAACCATATCCAAAAAAAAACCCACCCTGTTTCGATTCCATTTTGAAACAGTTCTGCGGTGCATTCCACTGTTTAGTTTTGTAATAGAAGATAGGGATAAAAGGCTAATCAATTTCTATAGGAAATAGAAAGTAAAAAATATCTTTTTATGCATTTTTTTTGGCTAAAAATTGAATCATATACATTTTGTGTTGACCATTACGAAGTTTAAACAATAAAATTTATAGTAAAAATAGTTTTTCAGCAAATATTATTTCAACTTAAAATTCTCACTTTAGAAAATGTTATCCAAATTTATGAAAAAATACGTATCGTTAACAATTAATTGTGAAATATGATCGAACGGAGATTATTTATAGAAATGAATCGAATTCAAAAATATTAAGTTTTGTCTGTTTCATTTTACTTTTGTGCATTTCAAACAGAATGAGAATAATGGAAAATATAAATCCTCTATATGATCATTTTATTTAACCAACATCTTCTCTAACCATCGAGTGATGTTGACGGATTGACGTCATTAATCTATGACGTACACGACTTCCATAGGAAATGGTACTGTTGTGTATGATGAAGGTATGAGAATTTGTTTTTTTCTCCTTTTTTCCTTTTTTTTTTTTGGGAAGATTTTTTCTCTTCACCCATACTCCCTCCTATATACCATCGACCCCCACATTTGATCTCGTTCCATTATATTTTTTTTTTCTCTCTCATCTTTAGAGCCGCAAAAAAAATTATATTCTGCGCAGGCTTTAAGGATGAATCCGTAGAATAAAATGAAACGTTTTTCGAATTTCGAATTAAACTGACACCAAAAATGGTATAAAAGCGAACGCGCGGGGTTTTTGGGTATAAGGGAGTAAAAGCCCGGTTGGTAGTTGGAGGATTTTTTTTTTATTCCATTTCTTCTTCTTCTTCATCGTCTTTTTTTTTTTTTCTTCGTTTTTGGTATTATTATATACATATATAGAACATTTTTTAGACAGGTAAAAATTACAAGAAATGATATCAAGAAGAAACATATTGTATGAGTTTTGTGTGTACGAAATTAAAGGCCACGTTTTGAATTTCAATTTTTTTTTTTTTCTTTATTCTTTCTTTCTGTTTTTTATACATATAATATAATAAAGAAGCGAAGGGTTATATGATGAGATGATTCTTGGGTGATGTCACAAATGTATATGTTTATATCTGTATTCTATTTTATAAAACGCACAAACGGTTTTCATTTCACCAAATAAAAAGAAAATCAAAAACAAATTAAAATACAAAAAAAAAATAAAATATTTTAAAAACGTAGAAACCGAAATAAACAAAAATATGATTCTAAGGAGTCTGAGACTTTTAGTCCATTAATAATTGTATATTTTTTTTTTATAATAATTCAGAAAATTATGTTTTATTTTACTTTACTTTTTCTTCTTCTTATATTTTTTTTTCTTTTGACAAATTATGAACGACCAATCGCATTATCTTATTCATATATTATCAGTCAGTGTATATCCATCTATCTAAATATATATATATATATATACACATTGAAGGAGTGTAGAGAGTACAAGGGTAGGTTTTTCTTTGGGAGTAAATTCTGTTCTGTTCGTTTATTTTTCTTATATAAATATATTTTTTTTTTGTTTTGGGGTATGACCGTATATATATATATATGATATAAAAGAAAAGGAATGATTGTAACTAAAGATGCTGGCCATCTGGTTTTTCCCACAGGACCATCGCACGAAATGGGAAATGATGCGAACAGCAGAAAAAAAAAACAAGAAGAAAAAAAAAAAGAAAGAAAAACTTTTTCCCTTTCTTTTTGCCTCTTCTTCTACTTCTACTTCTTCTTCTTTTTTTCTTATATTACAAACATATATATATAAATAGAGGTTTTCTTCTTTTAATACTTCTTCTTCTTCTTCTTCTTCCTCTTATTTTTCTTTTTCTCATCTCTTGTGTAGATCCGAAAAGTGATCGATTTTTTTTCATATAATATATTTTTTTTTTTTTGCAAAATGGAGATTAGATTCTAAATCACCAAAAAAAAAAAGAAGAAAAAAGAAAAGTGTTTGGACACTTTTTCTTTATAAATAAGAAATATAAAAGAAAGAGAAAATGAAGGAAAGTGAGAATGAGATTTTCTTTTTTATATAAAGGAGAAAAAAAAAACACGATTTTTGTACAAAATAAAAATGTTAAAAATGAATCTTTATTGCTAAATTTATCAATGAAATTTAAATTATGATTTTACCTTTATTGAAATATTTATGCGAACAAAATTAAAAAAAAAATTAAGTAAATGATAAATACCTTCAATCGTTGTTTCCTTTTATCTGTGGATCTCCAGAAATTCTTCCTTAAACCATACAAGAAACCAATATAAGTCGTAAAATTTCTTATTAGCACCTAGAAGCAATTTTACACGAATCCTTTATAATTATGTTTTGTGTTACAATAACTTAATTTTCAATTACAAAAAATAATCAATTTGTCCAATACAAAAATAAAGAATAAAGTCTTGTGTATAAATATGTGAAATATTTAATTATGTAAATGCATTCCATAATATTCCAACAATAATAATTTTAATTCACTTTAAAATAGATTAAAAATTTATTGTTTTATTGATTAACTAAATCAATATAACAATAAATACCTTAATGTTTTATGCATATTATTTTTTTTCTAAGCCAATCCCACATTAATATACAGAATAATTACATGCATAATAACTGCCAATAATAATAATAATAATAATAATAATAATAATAAACAAAACTTATGAATAGGTAATCACATGATTAACATTAACATTATAATTACGTACAATATGAAATAATAAAATAATAATTCGGGTATTTATCGATGATGACATTAAAATTATACCAATTTAATCTCTTTCCTAAATAATAACGAAAAGTTATTGAAGATCATTCGTTAAGGTTTGTTTTACATTATATGTCTCTCATGCTTATGTTTTATAAATTAAACTTTTGTGCTTTGTTGATGGACGGTGATTTTGTTTTTGGCTTAAAATAAAGACAATTGTTATATTAACTAATTGGCAAAATATGAACGAGAGAATATATTTAATTGACCGAATATTGCAAAAATCCCCTCGATCGTTTTTTTGTAGTAACTGTTCAGTATAGGACTTCAAAAAACAATCCGAATTAGATCAGAATAATAAACTAAAATCACAACAAAAAAAAAGCATATAATGTAAAATGAATTTAAATTAACTTTACGAAAAAAAAAAACAAACTATTAAAATATGATTGATTATAAATTTCCTAAATATTTTACATGGTTAAAAAATGGGTTAAAAATTATATTCATACAAACAACTTCGAACGAAGGTTTTGACGAATATTTCATTCACACATACAGCAGTCAATGATTTGTATGAAATTATTAAATAAAATTTATTGAAAAGACAATTTCAATGGATAATCAAATAAATGGCGTATATTAATTTTTTTGATCGTATAATTTTATGAATTTTATTACTTTTTTCATACGTAATAATAATAAAGCTAAAAAACTAAACGTTTTAAAGAAATTCTTCTAAAAAAAAAAAACCAATCATTTAAGCCAATTAATTTTCTAAAAATATACAAAAAAAAATTGAATCTTTTTTCGATCGAGAAATTAAATTAAAGGAAATATTTTTTTTTTGTCGTCGTCAATATACAGACGTATGAAAGTGTGAACATAATTTATTATTTATAAATTAATTTTAATTTTTGAATTTCATTTCAATTATAATAATTATTAATCTAATTAATCGGTGATTTTCTACATAATGTAGTTTTTTTTTTGTTCGTTAAAAATTAAAATATTTCTTCAATTACTCTGTTAAATTTATTAAAAATTAAAAGGCAATCGTGGATCTCATATGGGAAAGAAATTATTTTTTAATTTTAGTGATGACCTTTTGACCTTCTCATTAGTCACATCTAAAGATCTAATTCTAATACAATAAATCGGATCAAATAAATTTCGACCTTTAATTTTCAAATAAATAAGAAGGTTCCAGTTTATCTTCCAACTGGAATAAAGAAATTTTCAGAAAATTAAAATAAACAATTAATTTATTCATTTATTGGAAAAAAAAAATAAAACAGGAAAAAATCCATTTTTCTTCCACTTCAAAATGGCGTCATTAGAGAGAAAGAAAAAAATGAATGAAAAATATTGTCATTTGCACTTAAAGAGGAAAAAAAACAAACAAAAAAATAATAGAGAAATGAACAAGCCGCCATCCGGACACAAAAGGACTTTGGATAAATTAAGTCATTATTATAATAAGTCCTCGCGCGATAGATTGAATAGACAAAAAGTTATTATACATTTTGGTCACATTTACACACACACACACACACTCATACATGAATGCATATACACTTGTTTAGCCACATAGAAATATATACATTTACACAAACACACATGCATACATAATATATACATAATCATCTCAATTTCTAGTTCTCTTCATTTTTTTAAGACCTCTCACTGGCCGGTTCCATTTGATTTATTAAACGAAAAATTTTTGAACATATTTTTATAGATGTTCGTTGGAATAATCCTAATTAATTATCCATAAAATATTCCCCTCATTGACTGTATAAATGTGTGTGTATTTTTATTTTTGTTGTATTTTTTTTAGTATGACTGTGTTTTTATAGTTGACTTTGGTTGGGACATGGACTTGGACACAACATAAAAACAACAACAACATTTTATATTATAAGAAAGAATGGACTTTTATAAAGTTGTATCCAAATGACAGCAAAGACTAATGGTGGACAAAAGAAAAAGAAAAACAAAAAAAAAAAAAAAACAAAAACAGATTCTGATGCAATTAAACATTTTTTTGTTACAATCTCTTTATATGACTCTTCTTCTTCTTCTTCTTTATCTCGTTCTTTCTCAGTTTCTCTTTCTCTTTCTTTTGATAGTATAGCTGTTTAGTTGTTGTTGTTGTAGGGTGACTCTTTTTTTTTTTTTACTTTACTTTATTTTGTTTTTTTTCTTCCTATACTTTTTTCTTTCAAATACATCTTTTTTATAACAATTAAACTTTGAGGTTAATTCGTGGGATTTATTACACCATAGTACATGTATTTAAATTCGATACCTGTTTGCATTTGGTTTTGTTTTTTTGTTTAATTATAAGAAATTTCAAAGAGATTAGATTAAAGCTCTATTGTGAGCGAAAATTTTTAGTTGTTTTAAATTAGAATATAAGAGAATTATCATAAGAATAAATTGAATAGCCTGATTTAATATTAAGCATGTTCTTATCACGTGATATCGAACATAAATTTTTAAAATTTTTCTCTTTTTGATTTTAGTTTCAATTACTAGATAATGATTATTTTTATTAAAACAAAGCTTTAAAGCTGTCTGTTTAACTTTACCTTATAGACAATATCTTGTAATCTCATTTTTATTTCGTACTATTTTTAAATATTATAGTAACATTGTGGATTTAAATTGATTTTTTTTTCAATATGAAATCTATTCTTGTGATTTTTCAAATTAACACCAACTATTTCTATTTATTAATTCAATTCAACAAAAATCCTTTTATTTCTTTATTTACCGCTCTAAGATAGCCAAGCTCAAGGTGATTTTGTATTATTCTGTCTGCCAAATAATAAATGTAATTATTATTAACATTTTCATACTTTGAAATCTCTACTCTGCGTATTTCGTCCTTTTTGATGTTTTGTGATTTATTATTTTTGTAGGAAAATTCTTACATTTAAAAATTAAATTAAAGAAATCATCGACCTGTCTTGATTTTTCTTAATAAAATATCGTGAACACACCTTAATCGTTTATAATGTTGATGTTTGATGGTCCACCCTATGTATAAAATTATCGTTATATAGAGACGTAAAACTATGAAAAATACGATTTCTGTCTTTTGAGAAATTGAAACGAAAAACTTTCTTACTTTACAAGTGTTTTAAATGTTTGTTTGTTTCAACAAAAAAAAAAAATGGTATTTTTTTTTTTCATTCTTCTTTTATAAAATGTTTCTTCTTCGTCGCCTTCCTACAGTGTTTATTTCTAGTATCAGTGCCGCACCTTTGCCCATCGTACCTACATATATGCACTTTTTATATTTCTTTATAAATTTAGAATTTTAGAAATTATAATATTCATGAGGTAAACTTCATCTAAAGAATGAAAAAAAAAAACTAAAATAAAATAAAAACTAAACAAGTTTTATTAGAAAGATGAATAAAATCTATTAAGGTGGCCAAATAGATTTTTACTTTAAGCAATTGATGTGTGTTTTTAAGAACAACCCGTTTTTAGTATTCTTTCTAACTTCATTACAATTACTAAGTCATGTCTATTCAGTTCCATAACTGTATGTGGTGTGGTCGTGTATATTGGAGAACATTATGACGAATCCTTGCATTATTTGATTTTTTATTTAATTCAATTGAATTTTTGAGTAAGTTTATGTTTGCTGATTTCACTTAACTTACTAATTTCTGCTCTTAACTTATTTAGTTTTGTGTCTAAATTTTAAGTAAAAATTAATTTTAAAGTTTCTTATAGATAAATTATAATTTCTATTCAAAATTGGATTAATTAGTAAAAAATTATGAAACCAATAAACTTCTTTAGGTTATCAGAAAATACAACTAGACAACTGGACTAGTGACAGTTATAGAAATAGTTAAGAAAAATTTATGGTTTAAAATCCAACACTGCCTTTTGATTTTTTCATTTTATGTTTTTATTTTCTTCTTCTTATTTCACGATCATCGCGTTCGTTTCTTCATTTCTTTCAAATGGAAAAATAATAAGTAAAAGAAGAAAAACGAAGAGGAAGAAGAAAGAAAGAAATAAATAAATAATTTTTTGTTCTTTATAAGAAAATAAGAAGAAAAATAAAGATGCGAGATTCAATCAATTATAATTCTGTGAGATATATTTTTTTTTTCTTGCTGTTCAAAAAAAAAAAAAAACTCAAAGACAAGAAACACAATTAATAATCGATAATATATTTTTGATGTCAAAACAAAAAAAAAACTACTAAAGAAATATTAAGAAGAAGAATAAGAAAAAGAAGAAGTATAAGAAAAAAAAAACTAAAAAAGACGACGACGACGACGATGACGAAGAAACATTTTTTAATAAAAAATATTCTTCTTCTTTTTTTTTTCTATACGAAATGAATTGAGGTTGAAGGTCGTCGTGCGCAATTTTTTATACATATAACATCTTTCTATAAACTTAAAAATATTGAATTATTATAAATTTTGTTGTTATTATTGTTGTTGTTGAGCATTTTTTTAAATATTTAAATATTTTTAAGAATATGCGCATACCTTACTTATGCCACCTATAGGGTCTCAATGTCACATGAGAAAAGAATTTTTGTTTTTGGTTAAATTCCTATTAACCAATCGATTGGTTTCTGTTTTGAAAAAGAAAAAAAAAAACGAAATGACATGACGCCATTTTTCTTTCTTTTTTTTTTTTTTTGTTGGCGGTTGTGTTGGTGGTTGGTCACTTTTTCAATTGCATGACCAAAAAGAAAATATTGTTGTCACACGTATATAAATCTGAATTATATACCTTTAGCACTTACGTCTGCTAGTCTTAAATCAAAAGTCTCACTCCTTTTAAGCGCCGTTATACCACGTGTCAAACAATATATACACACACACACACGCATTTACACGCATACCTCCATCCATATAAATATATAGAGCAAACGCCGTTGATCTAAATTGAACGATAAGAGACATTTTGAAGTGTTAATTGTCGACTGTTTTTCTTGTTTATTTATTTGCTATATATACACACACACACACACTCATGCTTATGCTCTTGTATCTATACACTCTTAATTTTTCTTTGTTTTAATTTTATAATTAAAAGCCAAAAATAAAAGCTTCACTAAGTACACTTTTCTTAATTTTTTTTCTGAACCAAAATAAAAACATTAAACGCATGACAGTACTTTTTTTGTACTGTTGTTCCTCTTTTTATACCAAGAAATTAAATTTGTCACAACAAAAAAAAAACTTTCTTGTCAAAAATGGAATTTCAGATTTTGGGAACAAAAAGTAAAATAGTTCATTGTTTGCAATTAAAGAATTTGTTTCAGAAATAAAGTCACTCATTAACTGGTCCATATTATTTAGATTTAAGTGGATATCAGAGGAGGATTTTAATTTATAGAAATTGACGAATGTATCAATATAATATTTAATATTATTAAAAATGGGATCCAATTATTAAGAACAGAAATAAATGAGTCAGTTTTACCTTCGAATCAGAATCACATTAGTAGAATCTTTATAAAACATGATTATTCTGTTAAGCAGAGACTTTCAACTAATTATTATAATCTTACGATAATGATAATGCTGTAATGATTTTACAACTTTATTTGGAAATGTGATGAAAAAAAACTGGTAAATAAATAAAAACAAAACGGAAAGACTAAAGTGAAATACGTTAAACCCAAATATAAATTGTTTCTATTTATATATATATTTACTGAGAGAAGTGTTACATTATAATCCTTTTGTTTGGAAAAGATATATACTAACTATTTTAAGATTTAGATTTAGAGTGTAACAGTAAGAATATTGTATAAGAATATACATTTAGAATTAGATGGTCATAATTATAGACGGAACTCTATCTATAAACTAAAAGTTTATAGAGTGAAAGATAAAGAGTTTTAGTATAAATATATTTTAGTTAATCTAAAATGGAAAGAGTGGGATGGTAAAACATAATTATACAATTCAGAACTACCCAAAAATGTTCCACTAAATATAAAAAAAAAAACCTTGTCCGAAAGAGTGAGAGAGTGAGAGATCGAAATCGATTGATAACGAAAACGACATAATTATCCTTCGATTGTCATTTTTCATTGCCTCAAAAACTGATTATTGGGAGACTGTTTTTATGGGGATGGAATCACATACATATATATAAAAATACAATGTGAGAGAATGAGTAAGGGAGAATAGAGAGAAGGCAGGAAGTTTGTTTGAATGGTTGGTTGAGTAAATAATTTATGTATGCGTATATATATATATATATATATATGTGTGTGTATACGCGCAAACAAAACAAACGAAATACACAACAACAAAAAAATATAATAAAAAATGGACCTTGGAACGTGGGTGTATTGTATTGTGTTGTTCTATTTGTGCCTGTGTGTGGGGACATTAAAGAATAAAAAAAAACTAAAAATAGGAAATGGGATTTTCTCCCTCATTCAATACATAAAAAAAAACAACTCCCAAATAAAAAATAATCAAATAAACAAAAAAAAAAAACAACAAACAAACAAACAATAAAATAATCAAGAAAATGAGTAAAAAAAAATCCATTATAAATAATCATCTTAATCGACATTGTTTTCACCCTCTCAATCATACCCTTATAATAATGTTGCATTTGTCACAAATTTTTCAAAAAAAAAAAAAAACAACTGTATAGAAAAAAAAAACACCGAACTAACAAACACAAAGTGCGTCAGACATGACAAACGTGTGCCTCCTTTTCCTTTACTTTTTAGATTTTTTTTTTTTTTATAGAAGATTTCTACAATTTTATAAAGAAAAAATATTACAACAATTTTCTTTTTACTTTTTTTTCTGTTTTCTTGCATCATGTTATTAATTCTTAAGTCATGTCTTTTTGAAAAATTGTTTCTTCCTGAATCGATAACGTTTTTTTTTTTTTTATTTTCCTTTGAACTATTTTTTTTTATTTAATTTTAAATTTGAAAGAAAAAATAATTTTAAGAAATAAGAGAAAAATTTAATAAAGGATGGATTAGATGATTCTTTACAGTTTCCATGGAAAATTTGTTATTTACATATTTTGACGATGAGTCACAAAGTATATAGTGTAGAAATTGAATGTTCTTTCTTTGTTATGAATAGAATACTTCTTAGCAATCAGGTATCTACTCTTTAAATGGATTTTCTTTTCTGAACATTTGAAAAAAAAAAATTATAGTTTCAAATTAAGAGAGAAAATATAATTACAGATTCATTCAAATACAGAAATTCTGGAATAATTTCTTCAGAAAGAATGTTCATTAACATTACATAGACTTGAGTGCATATTCATGTAAGTGTAACCCTATGTTTGTAATGAACAATTAATTACATATGCTTTGGGCAATGAAGGAATGAAACAATTTGTATATCTTCAGTTTTTTTTTTTACCAACAATGATGCAATTTCTGATTTTAACAATTACCAATACTCACAAGATTCAATAATAAATCTTTAAAAATTACAGGCTTTTGTTAATAAATTCAAAAGACTGCATTTTATAAATAAACTTTACCTAAATAAACAGGATGATTATTTGTTTTAACAACTTAGGGAAAGAAAATATTGAGTAGTGTGACTGAAAAACAAAATCCTATCCTTTTGATGTTTGTTACATCCAACAAACAAATATAAAAACTCCATGGATTGTGACATTTAAAAGAAGAAAAAAAAATCTGTATTTTTTTCTGCTTCATGTTTTTTTTTTTTTTTTTTTGAAAAATCACTTTTTCACTTCAAAGCAGTTGTCATCAATTTTTTATTGTCTCGCTGACTTTTTAAAAATAAATATTGAAAATACATACAGACACACACACACATACACACACATTGATAAAATTGTAATAAAGTATATGGACATACCACTACCACCGCACCACCATCACCATCACCACCACCATATAAGAGTGACAAACAGACAGACAAAATAAATGTTTGTTTGTAAAAGAGATTTCGATTTTGAAGTGACATAAAAAAAAAAAAAATTCTATGTAATCTTGATGTTTGAACATTTTTACTGCGCCCAATTCTGTTTTTTTTTTTTACTTTTTAACTCTTAACTGATTTTTTCTTTCTTTCTTTACTTGTTTTTTTAAATATGATTAATAAAATCCGGACATTTAGATGGACATGGAATATGTGGAATGTTTCTTTCTTATTATATGATGGCGTTTAAAAATATATTAATGACACTTTTTTTTTTTTATTGTATATTTTTTCTATATTTATAAATTTAGTCATTAGAAATAAAAAAAAAAAAAAAACAAACAAACAAGAAAAAAGGCACAAGTAAACATATACACACACACACACATCCACAATTAAATTGTTTAGTAAACAATATTTTTTAGTTATGGATTTTTTTTTTCAATAAATCCAATAAATTTAAATCACTTTAATAATGCAAATAAATTGCATTAAAATTCTGGATCAATAAATGTAGCAATGCAAATATTGTTGCAAAACAAAATGTTCCAAAAAACGACAAAATTTATATTTTAAATAAAAATGACAAATAATGAAAATTTAAATTAATTCCTAGTTTATGATTGTTTATTCTGAAGAATTTAAGTTTGAATTTATAATTATAAATTTTATTCTAAAGACTATTATTTTTTCCATAGAAAAATCTTATGAAATTCAGTTTAACTCTTTCATTTATATTAATTTTCATATTTACGTGTATTTGATTCATACTCGTAGCCATCATATAAAACAGGAACACATTTTGTAATAATGCAATAATAGAATCCTCATGAAGGAATTTATTCAAATATTTAGAATTTAATAAAGAAAATTCCATCACAATATAATCCTTATTATTGCATCACAAACACAATATATGAAATTGTGTTATCTACAGGACAATAAGAGTGAAATTATATGATTACAATTCTGATGCTTATGTTATTTTACATATAAAATAAATATCATCATTTTATGACATATGAAAGGCAAACAGAAAATTCATTCAAAATATTCATGTTCATCACTCATTATAGCTGAAGTCATTATTTTTTTGTGTTAAAATAAATATTCTAACTATAAAATATAATCATTAAGGTGTTTATAAAATATCAGTTAGAAACACTTTTACTCTTTTATTTCTTACCTCTTTTTTTTCTTCTTCTTCTTCTTTTTTATAGCTTCCTATTTTTAACTTGATTATTTTTTAAAAAATAAACTTAAAAGAAATTCTTTTTCATATTATAAACTATTTTTATATTTTTCCGTGTGAAAATAATAAACTTTTTATTCTTTTATTTATAAGTTTCACTATGCGGTGACAAGGAAAAATATAAATTCAAGGACGCTGCTTCTAAACAAATTCTACATTCTACAATAATGAACCCCCTTAAAAATTGGACTATATGGATTTTTCTGTGTATTTCTGACATACTAAAAGGTCTTTATGTGTATAGCAGTATGTGTGTGTGTATGTGTATTTGATGGATATCAAAAGGTGATTCTATTGTTTGTTAAAACTACTCTGACTTGTAAGATGTTTTAAGAGATTGACAGTTGATAAATTTGCTGGGACGAAATGTCAGTTTATGTCAGATGAAGAAAAATTAGATTTTTTTTTTCTTTTTTTCTCTTGTTTTGTTTGTTGCGCGTTTTTAGGTTCCTTGATGTTGTTATTTTTGTTATTGTTGTTATTATTGTTGGGTTCATTATTGAAAATCAAAATGAAAAATACCTTTCAGTTAAAGACGAGAACTAAACAAAAACTAAGTATAGTAAACCTATATAAAATGTCTAATAATCTAAAAAATCAGTTATAGACCTTGAATCCGTTTTTGTTTTCCATTTGTGTAAAAAAAAAATAAAAATTCCGTGAAGGGTCCTAAAATGAAATATTATAAATTAGATATTTCACATATAATTTTTTCTACTGAAAATTTAGACATCAAATTAATGATGATTGAAACTACATATTTTTAAGGGGTCCAATTTTCATTTGTTTCAAAAATTCTTCTAAATTTATATATCTATCTTTAATGATGGTTATATTTAGACCTCTTTAGAGGGATGTGGTATAGTTATCACATATTTTATATTATACGGTTTGATTTTTATTCAAAATTTAGATTCATTAAAATTGATGATTATATTCATTTAGAAATTCTAGGGGTTCTTCTTCTTCTTATTCTTATATATATTTTTTTCTCATATAAAAGACCTCACAAACACTTAAATTCACTGTCTCTCTTTCTTTCTATCTCACTCTATAAATTGTTATAAATTTATTATTCAATTCAATTCAATTCGACGTCAAGCAGAGACAAAACCAAATAACAACGAAAGGCAACAACAATGAAGATGAATAAACAACAACAACATAAAACATAACAAAAACAAACGTCCAATTCAAAATCGAAATATCTTAATTTTGTATTAAGAAAATATTGTTAAATAAATGGAAAAAAAATAATAAACAAGAAACAAAAAGACAAAGCCAAACATATATTATTTATATTCAGAGATCCCGACGACCAGAAAGAAGAGATCGATATCAAAACCGAATCCATTAAATTAAATTAAAATCAAATTTGATTTGAGAAAGAAGAAAAAAAAACTCTGAAGAAGAAAAATAAAACGCCATAAAGAAAAAGAGAAGAAAAAAAAACCGCGAATTAATTTTTTATTTTGTTTCTTTTTTTTTTTTGTTTTTGGTATTTTTTGATTGATCGTGTGAACATTTAATGCTCATTATTATACATTACATTTTTCCTTCTATAATCATTTCGGTTTGGAACCGGTAAATCGGCTAAAAAAAAAAGAAGAAGATGATGATAGAAAGAGAAAGAAAAAAAAGCCTAAGAAGTTAGTAGGTACAGAAAGGAATAAAAAAAAGGTAAACATGGCTGACTAAACTCATCCCCTTCATATCATATACGCACACACACTAAACTCACATTTATATACAGTAAACACACTAGAGAATAGGGACTCCTCTCACTCCATTGTGCAATACAACCATCCCTTTCACCCTGTTGCAACCATCAATCACAAATCACCTACTGTGAGCTCTAATATATTACCATTTTTTGTTTTTTTTTTTACTTCTTTCTTTTACGTGGTGGTGTCGGTGTGTGTGTTTGTATGTCATATATGTGCGAATGTATGAGTGTGTTTGTGCGTATATGTCGTATAATAATAATATATTTTTGTCTCTTTTAGACTAATGTGTTTTTAATATGATTAGTGGTACTTAACTGAAATGGTTTCCCAAATGAGTATCTATTTGTCTCACTCCGGCGAGATATTTTATTGAAAAATATAAAATAAAATAAAAACAAAAAAAATAATAAAATAAAAAAAAAAAGAAAAAAAAAGTCAAATAAAAACAACAAAACACATAACCAAAAAACAAATCAGGTTTCTCATTACATCTCACTCTATTTTATGTTAATTTATGTATTTTTATTTTTATTTTTATTCTTTCCTTATTTTTTTTATTTAAAGTTAAAAATAAAAACAATTTATAAATAAATCGTTTTGTCTCTTTTTAACTTTGTATCTTTACTCAATTTTTTCAGAGGATATTTTTTATTTTATTTTTTGTATAGAAGAAGAAAAAAAAATGCATAATGGCCGTAAAAAATTAACTTTTAAATTGAGATGTTTTTCATTTCTGTTCCTAAAAGAATTAAAGGTAAAAAATTTTGATTCTTGATCGATGTTTTTTTTTTTTTTGTTAATGTTTTTGTTTTTGTTTTTAAATAAAAATGGTAGTTTTGTTAAACAAAAATTATTTTAAGGGTGATTATTCACGTTAGTAAACTTTAGGGGAGAATAAAGTTGGATAAATCATTATTAATGTTTTCTTTACTTTGTGAATAAATTCAATTATCGCATCTCATAAATTTGAATATTAAAAAAAAAATTCTTATTCAATGCAATTGCTTCATATTTCACTCATTTTTCTATATTTATAAAGTTCATCAGTTGAACTTGAAATATTCATTGTCAAAAGTTGTTTAATTTTAATTACAAAGTACAACAAATGGGCAGGCTAATTTGATATTTAACATTCGTAATCTCATTTATCTAACGATCATGATCACCTGTTCATATTTTAAGAGAAACAGATCTTTTAATATAAAAGCTTTCATTTATGATGATCAAACTTTAAGCTTTAAACTTTTATTTATAGGGGAAAATATGTAAACTAACATTAGCCAAATGACCCCAAATAGAAGAGGTTGGTCTGTTATTAGTCATCGTGATGATAAATTTTATTGTTGTCGTTGATCAAACAAATAGATCGACAATAATCGATCATTCTATTTCGGTCACGATTTTAGAAAATATAAACAACTAAAGGTATTCCCCAATTCTGACGTAATATAAATATTTTTAAACTAAAAATTTGTTTCTTATAAAAAAAAAAAAACAATCGTTTATTATAAAAATTTGTTCAAAAACGTTCATTTCTCATCGTTTGAATCAGACCAAAAAATTTCACGTTTATTTTAGGAATCTATTCACATACTAAATCTTTTAGAAGATCAAAAACAAATTGCATTTAGAACAAGTGCATAAAAAATGAAAATTAATTAACTTTTATAGATTCTTATTTCTTTTTTTTTTGTTGTGTTCTGTCAAACAAATTAATTTAATGATGATCGATATTTTTTTTTCTTCTGCAAGTTTTCAAAACAACCAAAAAAAAAAAAAAAAATTAATTAAAATTAAAAATAAGCAACAAAAAAAAAAAAATATGGCGCGTATCAATCAGATTTTTTTTTTTTGCTGTTATTTCCCAAAACAAAAAAATCATATTTGCATCTTTTTTTTTGTTTTTGTTTTTGTTTTTTATTTTTGTTTTTGTATTTTTGTATAAATATAAATAATATACCAAAAATATATCCATATGAAACAAAAAAAAAAAATTGTATTTAAACAAATGGAGATTAATTCATCAAAACACCTGCCCATATTTTTTTCATTCTATAAATTTTTATATATAGGTTGCGGGTTGCTGGATACATACAGAATATTTAGTGAAATATTTAAACAAATGAACAAAAAAAAAAAACAAAATCTCTATGCACGAGATGCACATTATAATGCACATGGATTTTGTTTTAGTTTTAGTTTTTTATAGCAACAAAAAAAAAAACAAAACGAAAGAAGAAGTTTGGTCACCATGAGTGACTTTGTATGTTTTACGTCAAACACAGTCTACATGTAGACTTCTATTCCAAAGCACTATCATGTTGTTGTTGTTATATATGGATAATTGGATAAGAGGAAGAAGAATTAAAGGATTTAATAAAAAATAAAAAAATGTATTTCCTGGATTGAATCGGATATAATATTTTTTGGTTGTTTTTCTTTTTTTTTAATTTCATTTTGAAAAATTTTAAATTAAAATCGAAAGGAAAAAAGAAAGGAAGGAAAAAAACAAAATATACAATAAATGAATTGAGCGCTTATGCATGGATGGGGGGTTTGAGTTATAAAAAAAAAAAAAAAAAAAAACAGAAAATACAGAAAAAAAAAGAAAGAGAAAAAGAGATTGAGTAAGGGATTGAGAGTGACGTAAAAAGAGAAAGAGAAGAGAGAAGGAGGACGACAACGACGAAATAAAAAAAAAAAAAAAAAAAATCCTAATGCTGCCAAGAATCCGATTCGAGATACATTTTAATTCCCTACAGACGTACGAAGGGTATTTGAAAAATGGACGAACATTTATCAGCCACGTACCCTAAAGATTGAATTCACGTCTTTGAAATATCAAAAGAAACACTCTTCGAAAAAAAAAAAGGAAAAAAAATAGAAGAATATTTTTTTTTTTGGGAGATTGGAAAAAAATGAGTATGTGTATGTGTGTGTGTGTGTGTATGTTTGAGAAGATACCGTTTTTTTTTTTTTTTTTTTGTTGTTGTTGTTATTGTTGTAAATGTTGCATCAATAATGATGAGAGATTTCGTTCGATGTGCGGGATTAAAAATTCCCATAAATATATATTTGAGATTTTTGCTGTTTGAAAAGAAGAGAGACGCGTATAAAAAACAGAAAAACAGAAAATAAAAATAATAATAAAAGAAAAAAACGAAAATTATATTCTTGTTCCGGTACTCAAACGTTTCTTATAAATGTAAATTAAAATTTTTTTTTTTTTATATATGCAAATTTTTACATCTAAAATTTACTCAACCGCAATCAAAGAATAAAAATAATAAATATTAGATGAATAAATAGAAATTGTTTTTTTTTTTTTGTTTGTCTTTTCTTTATTTATTCAGAGTTTCTTTTTGGATTAAAATATATCTAAATTTACCACCCGAAAAATACAACAAAAAAAAAAACAAAAATACTTTTCAAGACAAAATAAAGTATTTTGAAATGGTTCCGTGACTATAAACCGTGATGTGAGTCTATTGTCATGCGTCTGCGATATCTATTACAGCGAGACCGCATTTTCTCTGTAAGTATATAAAATATTCCTCTGGCTGTGTGTAAGGCTTTGTGTGTGTGTGTGTGTATATATGTTTGTTTATTTGTGTTCACAATCAAAAGAAAGAAAATTATGTAAATAAAGAGTAATTTTGTGGTTGAACAAAACATACAAAAAATAAAAAATAACACAATCAACATCATCAAAAATAACAACAAAATTTTCGAAAATTCGAACTAAATATTTTTATTTTTTTTTTTTATATTTTCAAAACAACAAAGTAAATTGTCCAAATTCCCGTTTCGCATGTCTTGATGAAATTTTGGTTTGTTTTGTATTATATGATGATGGGGCTAAATGATGTTGGCCCCGGCATTTATTTTGTCATTAAGGTTGGTAACCCTGATGGGACGGGAACGTAGAGGCGGGGAAAATGAGAATAACTAACCGATTATCATCACATCATATTTGTATATATTTTGAATTTTTGGGAAATAAACAAAATGGTGCCGTATATAGTTGAAAATTTCACGCATAATAATAATCAAATAATAACAATTTTTTTTTTAGAAAAATTCAATCAAATTCAATGTTTTAAAAGAAACGAAAGGTTATTTTATTTTGTTTGTTTATACGCAAATACACAAAAGTCACATCAAAATTTTATATGCAAGTTGAATTAATATTCCACAATTTTTTTTAAATGTTTCACAGAAATTATAGATTTTCTAATATAAAAACGAATGAATTCATCAAAAGATTTCGCATAATTTTCATCCAAATAAAAATAAAAATATTTAATGTTATTAATGTTGGTACAAAAGAATGGAATAAGTTTCAGGTGTAAACAATCGGCACCATAATCTCATACTAAAGAATCCATTAAAAAAAATAATTAAATTAAATTATTTGAAAATTAAACAAACATTTAAATTTTTATGTACAATATTTTGTTATTAATTTTTATTACTTTGTGTCTCTTTATATAAATTATTCATTTGCATGAAAGAACATTAAAATGTCCTTGCACTTAAATCTATAAATATAGAAACTCATATAATCGGACCACCTCTCAAAATCGACCTCATATTTACATTTATAATTTTTTGCAATATTTAATGAGACCACCCGCTAATCGGATTAGATTTTTTAGTCTAAAATCGATGGTCCGAACGACAGATTTTTTATTGTATTAAAAATTTGATTAATTATTTTGTAAGAAAATTAAGTTAAATATATTTTTGGAAGTATTTTTTCTTTAATATTTTTTATATTTGGTTTTTTCGACGCCATATTATTTTTATTATAAAAGATTTCCTTAAAAAGAGGCAAACATAATCAACATTTTGTAATTAGATTCATATCCAGAAGCAGAAAACACACAAATTCATATTATAAAAAAAAGAAGAAACAAAAAAAAAAAAAAAATAACAGAAGACGATGAAGAAGAAAAAGAAGACAAAGTATAGATAAAATAAAAATTCAAGAATAATTTAATTAATATTCATTAATTTTTTTTTTCTCAAAGTCTTCTTCCTCGACAAACTTTTATTTTAATTTTTAATTTTTTTTTTCTTTTTTTCTTTCTTTCTTTTCTTTTCTTTTCTTTCTTTTTTTTCTTTATTTTTTTTAATAAACTTTCTTGTTGGAAATCCATATCATTGTATGAGTGTAGATTGTGTAATGTAATGGCGTCTCTCACACTCTTCGTTGCTTCTTTATAACATTGGCCTGTCAGGTTTGAAGCATACACACACACACATATATATTCACAAATACGTAGGCACTTACAGAATACACAGAGTGAATGTATCCAATATATAAAACATATAAAAACAAATACATTGATATTGCCCTCTCACTCTCTTTATAGAGTATACCGTCTATCCTTTGGGAACAAATGACAAATGATGTAAAATTCGTCAATGTCAAAATTAGAATGTTACCCTAACCTAGAATATGGTTTTACTTATTTATATTAACAGAAAAATATAATCACATTCTAAACAATATATAAATGTTAGAATGGTTTTTTAGGATGAAATTTTCTATACTTTCGAAAATCGGAAAATATACTATCACAGTCTAAATAATACAAGTTTTTTTTTTTCCTTTTTACTTCTTCTTCTTCTTCTTCTTCTTCTTCTTTTTCTGCTTCTACTTCACTTCGCTTTTCACAAAATAAGGGATGGAAAACAAAACAAAAAATACATAAATAAAATGATTTTTTATTTCTACGATTTTAAGGTGTATCCAGCAATGTTAAATATATTACATTTGCAATAATAATAAAAACATAAACACATCATATAAATATATATATTAAACATCAATAAATGATTTAAAATAGATTTTAAATAAATTCAAAACAATTCTAAACAAATTCGTAACAATTCTAAACAAATTCTAAACACCTTTATTATTACACCCTTGTCACTCTATAAAAAGCCCGCAACCAAAAAGTTCTATATAATGTTGATGACACATACTAAAATAAATTAACTTCCCGCATCTCGCACTTAACTATAATATAGATCTGTCTTCTAGTAGATATATAAAGTGAAAGAAAGAGAAAGAAAGAAATGGAATGAGTAACATAACAACAAAGATCAGAAAATTTTGTCATTAAAACTTTTCACTTGGAAAATTGATTTGATTTTGTTTTTTCTTTTTTTTTCTTGTTTAAACTGACAACAAGTTGGCACACTCAAAACCACTTTCGATGATATCCATAGAGTTAATGAAAGATTCTATAATAATCTTTGTTATATACATTTTACTTAATTTTCACGCAAATTTTTAATTGTTTTTCTTTATCTTAAATAAAATTTAATTAGATTTTGTTTTATTTTTGTCTTTTTTTGTTTTATTGAAAATATATTGATTGTTGGCGTCAGTATTTTCTATAATATATAAATTATTATTCTTGTATTATTTTTATTGTCAGGTCAATCATTTTCATTATATTGATTATTTCTGTCTAATATCCATATCCACTCATAATGTAAAGTGATGGCATCATGAAATCAGTTAAATAACAATTAACAAATGAAATCAAATCAATATAAATATAATTCTGTAATGAATAGATACATCTATATACTTGATTCTATATTTATAATGTATAAAATGATCAATTAGACCCATATTGTCATACTGTAAAAGTAGCTCATTAATATCTTAAAACATGGACTCAACTTGAACAACTGAAATCTATATATTTATATATAAATAAAATAAGAAATAAAAGTATGTACAGAAATGGAAGAAGACAACAAGCAAAAAAAAAATCTTTAATTTTCCTGGGTCAATTCATCATCAAGGCAAACACAAAAGAGACGTATATAAAAAGAGATGACAAATTAAACCAAAAAATATATAAGCCACAACAATAATAATCATAATAAGAAATGGCCGGTTTTCCTTCTATTTTTTTTATACCATCGTTTGAACCCTTCTATCCTTGTCATCTATATATATATTTATATATAACCCATTCTATGACGTAAAAGTCGTATATATATAAATAATATACAAACGAAAACAAAAATGAATAATTAATTAATAAATTTCTTAATAATTGAATCATAAAATGAAATCAATTAATCCTTTTTCCATTCATTCATTCATTCATCTAAAAACGCCCTTATACTTTTCTTTAAAAATTGTTCTTCCGTCAGAGCCAACCGTATAACCAAGTTTTTTTTCCCTTTTTCTTCCATCATCAGTAAATAGCAAACCCCCAACATTTCTCTTTCCGCTAAAATGAGCGCCTCATATATTCTTTGATGGTCTTGCTTCGCTCGTCATTGTTCGTCCTGATTGTTATTGTTAATCCAAAGAAGGGATGAAAATAATGGTGTACAAACTGAGACTATAAGGGATGTTATGATGACTGGGATTTGATTAATAATTTTTGTGTGTCCCACCACCCTCTCTGGTATTAGGTCTCTCCCTTTCTTGTTATAGTGGTGGTGGTATACGATGATGGTATTTCAAAGAATTTCTGTTCTGCATTTTAGGTGGTTGCGGATTTTTCTTCTTCTGTTTTTTTTTGTTTTGTTCTTGTTGTTGCTTTTGTTGTTTGTTTGTTATTATTAAGGGTGGCGGATATATACAGAAGTTCTTCTATATTATTATTATTATATTTATGCGGGAGTTTGAGATTTGTTTGTTTGTTTTGCTGTTGTTCTTGTTGTTGTTGTTGTTGTTATTGCTATTGTTGTTGTTTATATACAAAGAAGAAAATTCGTAAGGTGCGGTGATTAATTTTTTACTTGGACATCGATTAATTGAAACAACCGCACAAAAAATATATATATATATACCTATATTAATCGTTCCGCAAATTATGGTAGTATATATATGTATGTAGATATTATAGGTACATATATGTTTATACTAAGAAATAAGAATATATTTTGAAATCATCATAAAATATAAAATAAAAAAAAATGCCATTGGACAATTTTAGTCATAAATTTTATTTGACTTTATAAATTGAATCATTCTAAACCTAAATATAAATAAATTTGTTTATAAGGATCCTCAGCAATTGCAATCCTTTTTAAAACCTTGTCAATAAATAAATATATACAAAAGACGAACGATTTTTTTCTTCTTTAAAATATCAATTCAAAATGTTTTCATATAAACACATTTTATAATAAAACAGTGAATAATTGACTCATCGATTTGTTACTCGATATTTTTTTTTATATTTATTTTCATTTTTAATCTTCCACATATTCACTCTCAGTGCTGGAACTAAAAATTTCAGTAAATGACAAAATTTAAGTAAAGAATGTTGTTCTAGCATGCATTAGGCCTATGAATTTTTCTTACAAAATAGATAATGGAGATGAGATGAGATGATCTAACCTTTTAGTGCGGCACTGTTTATGTTTTGAGAATCTGATGGCTTTATAATATACTCGTTTACCGACCCATAAAAGAAACAACAAAAAATAAAAAAAACAGCCATCGATATTAATTTCATTGAAATTTAATTCAAATTAAAATAAAATAAAATATAAGAAAAGAAAAAAAAGAAAGAACAAAAAAAAAAAAAGAATCAAATCATCAAAGGCGGTTTTGAATTCTTTAATTAATCGATTGTTGATCGTGAATCGATATCAATAATAATAATAATAATAATAAGAATATTATATTATACGCTAAACACGTCGATCTATTGATCATTTGTATTATATACCCTTCGCGCCTTTTTACTATACCTATATATTGGGAACAAGTTTTATTTTTTCTCTATATACTAATTCTATCTCTTTCTTTCTCTCTCACTTACTCCCTCACTCTGTCTTTGTCTTTCTTTAAAGAAACAACTCAATTACTATAATATTGATATTGTTTTGTGTCCATGCTTTCTAAGGCGTGTGTCTGTTTTTCTACATCAATTATGTCCATTAGTCTCCATAGTATACATTTTGTGACTTTTATATTAAGGTATATGTGAATGTATGTATGTATGCCTATTTTTGTGCGAGTGTATGTATGTGTCACATATATATTAATAATTTATCGAATTCAATTCAATTTTTTCAATCAAAAGACATAAAACAAAAATGAAATCAAAATGGCGTCTCTGGTTACGCGCCATTTATATAAATAAATAAAAAATTATTACAAAAATTTTTAAAGTCTTTTGTAAATGGATTTATAATTTATTAACGTTGTATTAAATAAATACAATAAATATTTTACCAAAAGAAAACAAAAATATTCATAAAGATTTTAATTTATTTTCTTATGTTTTTTATGTCCTGTTTATCTTAATAAAAGAAATACAAAAATTTAATTCGTTTTAAATTTGTCACAGCAGCAAATCACTGAAAAATTTGAAATATTGACTTTCTTCGACTTTTATATTTTATTTCGCCTTTGTTAAGTTTATTTAACCAAAATCAAAATTGTAATAAACATCAACTGATGACTGATATTTACACACACATCAGTAGATTATACCCGATCAAAAATGTATCAAAATGTTTGTATTAATTTTGCGATTTTGTAAAATGAAATAATTATATAGCGTCTCATCAATGACATAATTATGACTTTAACTTTTTCTCATAATTCGTGTCGTAATCTTAAATGATATATATGGAGTTAAAGTCAAATAGACATTGGTCATTATAATGACTTTGTATATGCTTATAAATATTTATGAATTCATATCATTTGTATAATAAATTTCATTAAAAAATGATTTAATTTTCATAAAAAATTAGATTTTCCTCCATTAAAATTTTCATCAATAAATAAAAATTAAATTATAAGTCGACAATTTTGAATGAATTTTATTTATTTTTGTTTTTGTTTTCACTTTTACTGTAAATTGAACCTGAATACTTTCGTTAATAATATTCACAGTTTTATGTTTGTGTTTTTACAAACGTTTATTGTGAAAAAATTAAGAAAACTATTAATAACAATCGTAAATTTCGTCTGACAAATCTGTGACAAATAAAACTGTCAGAACTGACTGATTCCCATTTTAATAAGTCAATTGTCCAGGATTTTTGTAGAAGTAAAAAATTCAGCTTACTATCCTGTAATAATTATAATTTAAATGGGAAAAACCTCAAACTGTCCATACCTAGAAAATATATTCTCAATTTTTTTTGATTTATTGTCACAAAGAACACTTTCCTTATATATGAATTTAATTCCATCATTAACCAACATTTAAATACAGTGGAACAAAATTAAATTTAACCCTGTTATACAGAACTTTATATGTAAAAATTTTAACCAAACAAAAGGACTACATTATATGATAGTTCATCGTATAATGCGTATAATATTACGCACCCTTTAAGTAAATTTGACCAATCATAAAATACTTAATGTTATTTTTTTTAGACCAAAAAAAAAAAAACACACAATAATAAAATAATTCAATAATGCGACTTTAATTATATTGTTCGTTAATTATTTGATTGTATTATATTAAATCAAAATGTACATACATATAAATACAACATATAAATACAACAAAAAGTAATATTATTATTATTATTATTTTTTTTATATAAAAGAATCTAAAAAGTTCAATCCTAATGCGCGCAAAGATCTTGTATATATGTATGTATGTATTTATAGAGAGTGCGTGTAACCATGATTAATCAAACTATTAAAAACTCGTTAATGTTTTATGTATATATATATTTTTTTCATATACATATAAAGGAAATAACCATGATCGCCGCCATTTATTTTCTGTTTATGTATTTTTTTTTTTTTCTTTTTGTTTTTTCTTTTGTTTTTTTTTGATTTTGAAAAAAAAAGAGTTTCTTTTTTGATTGCATTGATTGCATTTTGTAAAGTCTGTGTGATATGTGCGTTTCTACGTTCATAAAAGTATTTTTTGTTTTTTTTTTTTTTTGGTTTGAAAGTTTCATTTTGAGGGCACGCATCGCCGTCATTTTGTATTCGTGTATAGTTAAGATAGGAACTTTCATCATATAAAGGTATACAAAAAAAAAATATATATTTATTTACAAAAAATACCCATTTTTTAATTCATCAAAATTACCTTTTGTAAAATAAGCAACAAACAAAAAATACAACGACGCTATTAATGGCGGCCGATCATTTCTTTGAACAGAGAACATAAAATATATAAAAAGAATGTTTTTGTATGTTTGTTGTAGTCTTGATTGACGTATTGCGTGTATAGAAGATTCTTTTACTTCTTCTTCTTCTTCTTCGTCTTCTTCGTCTTCCTTTTTTTTTCTCTTTGAACAGAAACAAAAACTAAACCCGCAATATCGACATTGATATGCCTTTTTTATGATTACATTCACGTATATATGTTTGTATTCTGTGTGCTTTGGAATGATGATGTCTGTGCGTGTGTGTGTGTGTGTGTGAGTGTTAGTGTTTGGTATAATTAAATATTTTATATTAATTACCACAAAAGATGATGATCGGGTAAATCAAACCCTAAAGGGTTAAAAGTACAGTGACTTATTATTATAATATAAGTACGAGAAGGGGAAGTGAAGAAATAACATCGGAAGAAGTATATAGAAATGAAAGACGATTTACAAAGATTTTATATTTATTTTTGTTTCAACAATTTTATGTTCTGTGTCGCGACGACAATAATGACAACAAACAACAAAACGAATAGAAAATCAAAAGTTTTGTAATAAGTTTAGTTTAGATTGTTTTGATTAATATCAATCAAAATTCGTATACAAATATATAATGAAAGGGTGTTTCACATAACATTTTAACTATTTCAATATATATTCCTCGTTCTTCTTTATACAAAATTAGGGATAGATATGGATTTAATTGAAGAATTAATTTCATTTATTAAAGTTCAATATTTTTTTTAGATTTTTGTTAATATAGTATTTTAGTTGTTATTCAATTGATCGGAGAGAGACTTTATTTACATACCTTCAAATTATTCAAATATTTCATAAATTTCAAATTAGTTAAAATTGATTAAATTAACTGAAATTATATGTGCAATAATTCAGTAATAATTAACGAGAACAAACATATCATTGTTTCAATCAATGAATCATACACGTACTAAATATTTTAGAACTGCCAGTATAAATCTATATAGAAGAAAATTGTACTAACTCAATAATTTGTATTTATATTTATGAACATGAACCAAAAATTATTGCAAATTATTAATTCAATTGTACTAAAAAAAAATCATAACGGAAAATCATCACATGACAAAAAAAAAATGAGACTCATGTTTGCTTTATAGAAAAATTATAGCAACAATTTATTGTCATGTTGTGAAAACTAAAAAAAAATCTAAATGTATAAAAAAATATTGACAACAATTAAGTAATCAAATCAAAGCAAACACACAAAACTAGAATTTGTGTATTTTATTTTTTGTTAAAAAAAAAAAAAATAGAAAAATATACAAAATAATCCTTTCTAATCTCTTCTTTATGATGGAACATTTAACCCCACACTCCAATATTTATTATATATACACAATAGAAAACAAACATGAAAAAGTGACAAAAATTATTATTATTATTATTATTATTATTATTAGTTTGTAAAATATACGGTGATGACGACGAACGACGACGATGACAAAAGCAACAGCAAACATAAAAAAAAAAAAAAAAACAAGAAAAATATAAAAAAAAAATAGAAAATTACCAGAAAATTGTTCAAAAAAAAAAAAGAGAAAAAAAGAAAAATAAGGAAAAAACACACACAAAATTATGATTGCGTACAATTTAAATAAATCGTTGTCATTATTTAAGTTGCGCGCAGAAAAAAAAAATATATTATATTATTTTCATGTTTAGAAAAGTCAAAGCAATGAAAACATTAAAATAATAATGGTGAAAATTTTCTAACCAAAATTATATATTTAATTAGAATAAATTATGTTTAATTGTTTCTCTTCTTCTTCTTCTTCTTTTACATTTTCAGTTTTTTTTTCAAATTTTTAATAATTTTTTTCCTTTATAATTTTTTTTCGCGTGTTCTAAAATTATCGGATACAATTTTGGTTTATGTACTTGCTTCAATATGTGAATATCAGTTTTAAATTACAGATGGCGGCATTCATTCATTTATTGGGTCAGTTTTTTAAAAAAGTAGAATAAAAAAGACTGACTGAACAAACAAAATGATTAATGAAAAGTTTTGGGTTTTAATTTTATTTTATTTATTTTTTATTTTTAAGGTTGGTTTTACTATTCGTGTATGCGTAACAGGAAAATTAATGAATTTATAATTGGAGATAATTGAATATTATAAATTGTGTGTTTATTTGCACATAATTTATCATTTTTTAGGACGTTAGGACGAATTGAAATTTTTTTTATGTTAAATATTTATTGATTGTTCTAAAATTCCATCTATTATGGTTATTATTATTGACATGTTTTAACTCTATATACAGACAATTTGATTTGATTAATTAATTTGTATTATTAATATAATGTTTTAGTTTAGTAATTTAGTTCATAATAATAAATATAATTCCCACACTTTAGGGTTGTCCATTAAATATTGCTAAAATATTATATTCTCTTATAGAATCTCTCTAAACTAAAGAGACATGATGTCACACACTGAGCAAAAATTAATGTTCATTAATCAAAAATGATTCCAACTAGAAATATTATGTAATGGACATCCAGACAGACATTACAACATTAGAAAGAAGACGAGGAAGAGAAGAAAAAAAAACTCCCAAAACTGTGATATTCTGATGGGAAAATAAAAATGTATTTTTTGATGTTTTTTTATGTGTGTGCGTGAGTAAATCTAAGTAGAAATGAAAAGCATTAGAAAAGGATATTTTTAAATGGCTACAGTATAACAGATGGCACTAAAGGTTATTAATTTGAAAAATTCGCGAGTTCAAAGTTCAAGAATAAACTCTTAGTTATTTTCTTATGAAAAGAAAACGGAAGTTTTTTCTGCGTCGAAACTGAGATTAAAAACACACACGACGAATTCTATGTAGACGAATTTGTTTCGGTTGCTATTGAAGTTAAATCGCACAAATATTTTTTGCATATGCTTTAATTCAAGTTTAATTTTTCAGAATTTTGATTCTCGCTAAAAAACGAAAATTTGTTTCTAATTAAAAATAAATTTTAAATTTATCTGTGTGTGTAAGTTGCCTTGGAAGATTTTTTGACTGTTTTTTTAAGTATGTTTGATTGCAGTCCTTTAAGGGACCATTAAAAAGTCTTGCAGCAAAAATTTTTTAACAATCGGTTAATATTAAATTTTTTTTTTTAATTTTTTTGTCAAAAAAAAGGTGCAAGGGGGAACAATTGGTTAATATTTACTTTTTCCTTGTCTCTCGACCCCGTATTCCCCTTTTTTCTTAAGCGTCTAAATATGAAAACATGAAACCTAATTTTTTTTATGGTCTTTATAAAACCATTCCGCTTTTATATTGCACGGATAATATAATCTCAATGTACCAAATCTGTCGCCACATTGCAAACGAATTTGTCTTTCAATAGACATCGCAGAATATAGACGAACATAAAAAAAAATCATACTAAAAATGTAAAGCAAAAAATGTCTTTATTTTTAATTCATTATTTTATAAAAAATTTAAATACATCATGTTGGTCCCCCCTCACCATAAAAACAAAACTCACAAAAAATAGATATAAAGAAAACAAATTTCCTCACATCTTCACACGCATTCATCATATAAATATATATTTTTCATAATTTACATTTGAATTTGGTAAATGATAATATGCAAGATTCATTTTCGACGAATTCATAACCTTTTTATAATACGTTTTAATGTAAATGCGGAACATCAAGGCAAGGACACAAGTTGAGCTCTGACCGATATTTTCTCTAAGCAATTTGTCACACTTTTCGTTGTGTCCTTCATATCATATACACAAACATTTTTTTTAATGGATTTTTCTTCTTCTTCATCTTCTTTATGAAAAGGTCATAAAACTCTATAGAGACGATTATGTACGGCACACGAATTAAGGAAGAGTATGGACAGTGCAAGAATTAGGAAAAAAAAAATATTTCTATTTTCTTTGCAAGAATCTAGAAAAAAAGATAGAAAATTATAACAAAAACAAATGCACATCGTCTTTTTAGTTATAGCGGACAAATGGACATACAAACGTAAAGACACACGAACAGCATACGGACTAAATGTTAACGTTATATTTTTCCTTTACCCTTATTTTATAGAAAAGAAAAAAAAAATGTTAGAAAGGAAAGAAAGAAAGAAAAAATCTTCAGTGAAATTCTTGATAAATTTGTAAATTTTATTTTTATATAACGAAGAAATTTATTTTATTATACTTTGTTATATTGCACTCCCTGTCCTGGTCATAATCATATAATTTTATATATTTATACAAGAGAGTAAAAATTGTTGGTACCTCAATAAAAATCAAAAGTAGCCGAAAATGAGGCCTTAAGTGAATTTTTGTTTCTTTTGAAAACATTATTCCATGGACATCGAGTAAATAGAGACAAATAAATTTAACTTTAGTTAGTTTGTCTGTTTGTTATAAATGTGAGAAATGATGTCAGCCATAATGTAATGTAAGGAAATTACAAAGATTCAGTAAAAAGTAATCATTATGAGAGAAGAACATTTTGTTACTTTAATTGTTAAATCGCTAAATGTTGAAATCAAACAAAAAGTAACAGCATTCCAAATTTACTTTAATTCCATGGACTTTAAATGTTTGTTATATATTTTTGAAGAATTACAAGAAGAACAATAACTAATAGATAGAATTTTCTTTACTTTCACAAAACATCAAAATATAATAAAAACGGTCAATATAATAAATTTTTGTTATGATCACTTGTAAATTTATTTCATTTTAGGCAAAAAAAATAAAAAAAAAAAATCTTTCAAAAGTGTAGCGACAATTTTCTTAAGAAATTGAGACTTGCGCACGTCCGTTCGTTCGTCTCCGTTATAATTTCATAAATTTTTATTATTTTCCCTTCCCATTTTTCTTTTCTTTCTCTCTTTTTTATTATTTTTTGTTAAATAATATTTTTTTATTTTCTTCAGATTTTTATGACTGAAAAGTCAAAATTAGTAGCTACGAGTTTTATAAAATGCGGGATTTTTATGTTATCTGGAAGATACTGTGTGAATTTTTTTTTTCTTTTTGGATAAGAAAAAAATAATAAATAAAATTCAGTAAAATGCAATTTTATTATTTAATTTTTAAAGATTCCTGCCATCTGTAAATCGCATACTGTCTGTATCTCTGTTACAACGAAAACACATTTGAGTTTCAATAAACTTAACCCGCTTATAACATTATTCGTTTTAACCGAGTTCTATACTAAGCCAATTTGTATAATTAATTGCCTATCCAAACATTAATTCATTTGATTTGATTTAAAAAGCTCCACATTCCTTCTATTCAATATTTGGTAAGTCAATTGAACTTAAATGCACCAAATTAAATCAATTATTTCTGAGGATATATTTTCTTTGAAAAATCTTTGATTAATTAAATTTTTTTGAAAATTAATTTTATTCCAAAAAATATATATATAATAAAATACGATAGTTTTGTACTTGGAAATGATCAAATTCTGACATGCGTTTCAACTCCTTTTATACAGTTTTTTTTTTCCTTTTTATTCTCCTTCCTGTCTGTTCATGATAAATGATTCTTATGATCCTGAATTTTGGATAATAAAGTTGACATACATTTTTACTCAATTTAACGAAAAAAAAAAATATATATATATAAATAAATAAATTAGGGTGCTGCTTTACTGTTCCTATTTCTTTTCTCTATCGACCAATATTCTCTTTCTCTCTTAAAATATACAATTTTTCTAAAGCCGTGAGCAATAGAATTTTCTTCCTGTTTATATACATATATTTGAACCGATTTTCCCTTAAAAAATATTTTTCCATAAAAATAAAATTGATTTCTATTGATTTTGACAGAGTTTCGCGCGCGTCAATAGACCACGCGGAATTCACAAAATCCACGTAGATATAAAATAAATATTCTTTCTTTCTTTCTTCTTGTTATTTTTTTTTTTTCTTTCTTTTTTTTTTTTGTTGTATTTTATTTTCCTTTTGTGTTGTATAGCTGTTGTATATTATTATAATGCTTGTGTTTGTGTAACATTTTTTTGCATTGATCATTAATTATATGCGTCTTCTTGTATTGAAATCAATTTGAGGTCATTTTTCATGCCAATATCAAAAGGAGAAGTGAGTGAAATAAGTGAGAGTGAGATAGATGAAATGATATTAAAATACGAAGGAGAGAGAGAAAATAAATGAATGAATGGGAAAATATAGAAAAGAATGTGGTGAATTTTATTTGGATATTATTCCATTTTCCATTCAATGCTTTATTCTGTTAAAATTTTAAATAAATTATTAACAAAATTGACACTAATTTTTTTTTTATCATAAAGTCAAAATCAGAATTTACTAAAAGCTTGAAAAAGTTTAAAACTTAAAAACTGAAAGTTTGAGAAAATTAAGAAAAAATACAATTATTTAAAAAAAAGGCAAATAGAATTTTTAATTTACACAAAACAAAACTTACGCACACACACACACAAATTAAATTGAAACATTAAAAATGTAACGTAAAAAATACAATTCAAATAGAAAGGAAAAAAGGAGAATAATAAAATGCGTATAGAAATTAATTGAAATGAAAACTTTTTAATTTTTACCATATGTTGAACTTAAGAGGGATAAAATCTTTTAATTGCCTTCATTTTCTTATATATAAATTTTTCTTCTTTTTTTTTGCACAATGATGATAATAATAATTAAAGTCAAGTTTTTCAAAGAGGGGTGCGTTTTTTGATGATTTAAAAATTTCGAACAAAACAAACTAAACAAAACAAACTTAAAAGAAAGGATTTTGTAGGAAATATAGAGGAAAATTCTTTATAATTGAATGCGAAAGTTTTAAGTATTCTGACGTCATTATAGTTTTTTATACGAAAAATGTAGATGTATAGATTTATGGTACAAATATTATATTAAATCGTTACGATGAAATCGAAACTGAAATAATCCATTAAAAGTGAGTCAAAAAAGAAAAAAAAAAAACAAGAAGAAGAAAAATATAAAAGAAAAAAAAAAAAGTGAACGTTTCTGTGTTTGGACACACAACAATACAATGCCCAGAAGACAAGCCAGACAAACGGACGGACAAACACAAGACAGACAGACAATACAGAAAAAAAAAAAACCTCAAAATATAATTGATGAATGTCCGTCAAAGATATCATGTTTTGAATGGGAGAGTCCATTAAGAGAGACACATTTGAGAGATAAGAAGATGACCAATATTGTTTATTAATAAAAAAAAATTTATTATTATTATTTTTGTTCCCCCTTAAATCTTATATGACCCCCCTCAGTTTCTGTGTCTACAAATGGTTTTTTTTTTTCATATAAACTTGTCTTTTATTTTATGTCATTGCGATATTTATTTGCGGGGGCAAATTTTAATGTCACATATCAAATATATGCGTAATTATTCTATGGCTACTTTAAATGATTAAATATTATAGAATTTTCTTTAAAATTAATTATGATTATCAAAAAATGTAACATGTACGCCAAATTTTTTGCTAATTTACACATTTTCAAATTTTCTTGTCTTTAGATCTTATTATAGAAAGAAGGATACCCTATCTGTTTAAATAAGAAAATTTTTATACTCATAAAACATATATATCCGTCACTGAACTATTTATAGTTAATGGAATTCAAAGTATGTGTCCCCATGATGTTTGTGTGTTTTTCTGTATATCTCAAATCGTTTGTTTTTGTTTTTGTTTTGTACGTACACATTTTTTTCTTTCTTTCTTATTTCATTTTCTGTTTTATGTTGTGTATGATTGTTGATCGTTTTGTTAAGTTTGTTGATTCAAAATGAAAACAAATGTAAGTATTTATGTCGCGACGGAGGTCCATCAGATCAAGAAAGAAAAATATTATTTTGACAGATCGCGATTATTCGATGAAATGATTGAGTGAGTTGATTTTAAATGTTACATAGTTTCAATGTTTTTTTTCTGTTAGTACTTTGGTTATGTTTTTTTTAACCATTAACTGTCCAGGTGGGCTTTATGGATATTCGGCAATTATCCTAATTTGATCATTTCAAAGTTAACATGAATCCTTACTTGTTTATGTTTATTTTCTGTTGGTGCAACAAAAATTTGTTACACATCAAAGTGTGTCAATGTCATTCCTTTAAACTTAATTGTTTCTGTTTTCTTCAACTATGTACACCACCCGTACCGCATACGGAAAGCACACGACACCATAAGAACATCAATTCGTTTTAGTGTCGAAATTGATTTGTTTAACTTACAGTTTTTTATTTTATTTTATTAGAAGTTGCCTTCAAAATCTACACCCCGTTCCAAATTTACAATTTATATGAAAAAAAAATAGTTTTTGTCCCAAATTTCAATGTCACACATATGCAAAATATTCGTTGCAAAATATACAACTACTTTTATATCATTGTAACATCTCACTCAATATGTCACAAATTTATATAGAAATGATGTGATACTGACTCTGTCTTTGTGGGTATCCCTCTTTTACGTCGATTTTGATATGCTGCAATGAAGAAAAAATCGAAAAAAAAAAAATAAAGAATCGGGTGCAATGGCGAAAATTTATGTGTTTTGGGGTTGTTCCATGTTTTTGTATATTCAAACAAACTTATTTTGTGATAAATTTACTTCGTTTATAGGGTGACATATAATATTGTATTAAATTATTCGGATTAAGACAAATTAATCAAATTGTTGCAATTATTGAAAACCTTACAAAATTGCATTTGATGCCGTATGGAATCATTTTAACAAATACAATTTTTGCTTTAAGTTACATTAGTTCTATATAAAACTGCATCATGTTTAATTAATAATGAATTTAATTTGTTTGGTTTTGATTAAATTGAATTTGATTAGAAATGTCTTTAAACCAAAACCAATATTGAAGTAGCAATATTTTTCAAATTGTATTTTATAAACGGTTTGAATTCATTTGCTTTAAACTTTAAAGAAATTGACAAATTATTTTATATGCGAAATTCGAGTGAATTTTTACTGAATAAAGGTGTTTCCACATTAACATTTTATGATATTCGCACAAACACCCTGTTCATATTCACAACAATGCATTTTTCCAGTTCCACGGATTCCCACCCTAAAAAAGAAAAAAAATTACTAAATATCGGCCATATATTTGCTTTGAAAATAATATTTCATTTATATTTAGTCGAGGGGGTGGATTAGAAAATTGCAATTCTCTCATTCTATAATTCATTTTATCACTTTTGTTAACAGACAGATGTATATCCCTTTTGACTTTATACCATTCAACACAATAAACTATATATAAAAAGTTAAAAGTCAAAAGTTTTATAAGAATTATTTTGTACGTACACCGAGGTATCTTGACTTGGATCACCAAAAAAAAAATATTTTGAAATAAAGAAAGTTTATTATATTTAAGGTATTTGTGAATCTATAAAACTGTGTAAAAAAAGTGTTGCCCTTGTCCCTTATATAAATTCGGTAAATTTTATTTATTTACAATCAAAGACCCAAAGCAATATTATGCGCACTAAATAAAACCGGGGCCGACTTCTATATAACTCACGTTCATTCTGTCTCAGTCTCACTCTGGTTGCAGGCAACATTTTCAAAAAAAAAATTTATTTATGACACAAAAATAAACAATTGAATAAGGGTAGTTTTAACGTTCCTTATCTGTTTTAAAGGGTCTGAACATGAGTACGAATGAGATGGCCACATTGGTTATTGTGTTGTTAAAGTCGTGTGCCAAATTCCAAATTTAATATTATTTTTCTTTTTATTTATTTTTTTTTTCGTATTTTGCTAGGATTTTTGAAGTCATTTTTCGTTTAACATTTGTCGCGTTTGGATATCGCTCAGGAAGTTACTGAAAAATAAAAAATAGTTATTGTTGTGAAAATTGTTAGTTTGAGAATATTTACATTAAAAAAAAAATTAAACTATGTTTTGTATTGGTGCACGATATTTAATTAAATATTGTGAATATGTGAATAAAAAAAATTATTAACCCCAAAAAATATAAAACGAACAAAATAATTAAATTTTGTTTAAACAATATTACTTTCTGTGTATATGTGTGAATTTTTTATTTAAAACATAAAACTGAATTTATTTAGAATAAAATAAATATATCAACGACTCACAATATGGCTACCACCCATCAGTATCCAGAATATTTACATAATTACTACAACAATTACCACCCACAATATACGGGTAATTACTTTTCTGGACAATATAATTACAATCAAGTTCACTCTAGTGCTTATGGACTAAATGCAAACTCCACCACCCCCAACAATTCTAACAACAACCATAATGCTAATTCTAATTTAAATGTTAGAACACCTGGAATTAATAGTATCAGCGGTATTAACGGTCAATATAATCAGTGTTACATTAATAACAGAGAAGGTCAACCTAATTTTAACCAAACAATTAATTATCAGTGCAATAGTGATCAATATTTAAATTCTGCTAGTGATAATTTTCCATATCCATCAGGACATCAGTATTTTAGTGAATTTCAACAAGGGTATGAAAGTAGTGGATTCAATCATCAATCTCATCATCAACAGCATCACACACAACAAGAGCAACAACCGCAGGCAACATTTGATGTGCCCGAAGAAAAAGTCGAAACAACACCAAGCATTATCAAGGATGCTCCTGTTCCTGAGAAACCAATTAAAAGAAAAATAGAAAATTCAGTATCAAATGACTCGCCCGGACTTAGAGCATTATTGTCAAAACCATATAAAAAAATTAAATATACACCCTTTTATCAACTGTATGGAAATACATCACCACCCGTTAGTTCTACAGAACAAAATCAACCAAGAAAAGACCATTTTCCTACAACAACAAAAGCATCATTAAATTTTATGCCCCACTATAATAATTCTTATTGCCAAAGTTTACCCTATAACAACAATAATAACAATAACACTGTCTATCCTGAAACAGTTGAAAAAAATCAACGGGAAATTTCTGTTCATTCTGTTCCACTTTCACCAAATAAAACAGAGGATAGTCTTGACTTTCTTGAATATCCACCAAAAAGTGCAAGTCATTCAAACTTTAAAGATGGCTTCGAAATGACAACTCAAAATTTTAAAGGAGAAATGAAAAGTAATCCAATATCAACATCAACACCGATAAAAAGTCCAATTCAAGGTATCAGCACACCACCGTTATCACCTAAAGAGGCAGGGCTTTTGCTTGGAGATAAAAATGCAGCGTCATCACCCTCAAGTATTCATCAATTTAGTTGGATGCAAAATGGTGTCGGAGGTAATTTTTTTACTTTCAATATTAATACAATTTATTTTAAATTTTCTTCTAAATTTTTTTTCTAACTATTCTTTTCTTTACAGACAGCAGCAAAGAATCATCGAAAAGGACACGTCAAACGTACACCCGTTTCCAAACATTGGAACTTGAAAAGGAATATCATTTTAATCGTTATTTAACACGAAGACGTCGTATTGAAATTGCACATTCATTAAGTCTTACCGAACGTCAAATAAAAATTTGGTTCCAAAATCGTCGAATGAAAGCTAAAAAAGATCATCGTCCATTAACAAGTCCTGATGATCATTATGATGAATCTAATTCAACAATTTATCCTCAAATAAATACAAATTATAACATTGGCCTTACAACATCAGATCCTTTTAACAATAATGAATTAATGACATCGATTTCTAGTGACGTCAGAGAAATACAGGATCACACACATTTACAAATACCCTACGATTCACGATAGTATTAGATATATTTTTTTTTTTTTGATAATTGTTCCTTTCATTGTGTTTGTATTTTACCTTTATGTTAGTTTTTTTTTTATTCTGTGGCCACTTTGTGCTTAACTTACGTTACGTTACATTGGATTAATGTGTGAAAGGAACAAAAATCTATAAATTATAATTTTTTTGACATTTTAAATCTTTTACAAATGGAACACACAATAAATAAAGGAAATTTTTTGTGATGATCACAAAATAAGGATAAAAAAATAACAAGAAAAAATAAATTGGAAAACCATAATTTCTAGTTTCTATAAAGAAAAAAAATTGTAAATAAAATTTAATAATTTATTTAATCAAAATTATAATTAAGAAGAAGAAGTAATAGAATATTTCTTATATAATAATCCTATTTTGTTAAGAGAAAGAGAAAAAAATGTTTTGTCCTACTTTTATTTCTTTCCAAATAAAAACATAAAAAATAAAAAAATAAACAATCAATTATTTAATTCGTTTGGTATTTATCTTTGACTGTTTGTTTGTTTGTTGATTTTTTTTTTTAATCTTAAATTTCAATTACATGGAATTATCATTAAATTTTATTTGGATAATCCTTATAATATTTACAAACAGAAAAAAAAAGCAATAGAAGTCAAGTCGATAGGATAATACTTTTGGGTCCATTACGATCATTACGATTATCCTTTTGAATCCTTGGAATTTATTATTATCTTCTATATTTTAAATTGTTCTCACCTTTCTCTTCAATATTTTGACAATATTAGAACAATGTAGCAGGTCAAGAGTTTTTTTTTGGGTTTGCTGTTGTTTTGAATTTAAATTTTAAATGTAAAAATTTATAGGTTCAATTATGAGTCCCTTTTAATTTTTAATAAATATTGTAAAAAGATATTATCCGCCCCCCTCATTAGCACACCATTCTACCCACACATACTTACATGTATTTTATAATTAATTTTAATCGGAAATCTTATCTCTGAAAAAATAAAAGTTAGACCCAGTTAAGACCCCTAAACGATCGAAATTTATACAGTTGTTTTTGTTGATATTTCCCATTTTTTGAAAGAAAAAAAAAATAAACGGAGAAAGGACAAAAAAATACTGTATTTTATCACAACAATAATGCAGCTGTCTTTTGCCTGCATACCTACAAATATATATCTGTAAGTGTGTGTGTTTGCGGGGTTTGAATTTAGTGTTAGGAGGGTTGGTTGTATATAAAGTCAAAGAAAAAAAAAATGTGTGAAGGACAATACAGTTTATATTGCATTGACAATAAAATATGGCGACCGTCAAAGTTACAGACGTCAAACTGACAGACATAATTTTTGATTGAGGTTTTTGCTTTTTAAATCTTTTTTTTTTTTTTTTGCAAATTTTATGCAGAGAGTTTTTTGATTGGTTTGTGATGCTATTTTACTGTATGCATTGAAATTTTGGGAATCAAATTTTAAATCCGGAACGTTTACTTTAAGAAAATATTTAAATATTTTTTAATTATTCTGACTTAATTTTTGGATTAAATTCGATCTATTGGGGGACAGATATTTTTTGTTGCTTCCTTGAACAATCTAAAACCTGGAGCTAAAAATTCGTTCTCGCTCTAAAACCCAAGAAGATAACAAAATAGAGAGAGAGAGGGAGATATTTATAAATTGTACGTTCACTACAGACGACATTGTTAAGATCGACTGTGACAATATCTTCTCTCAGTGCATATAAATCGAGCTTTAAGTTCAATTTATAAATTTTAAATTTAAATTCAGTTAACTTGTTTGATTATTCAAAACGAAAAAAAAAAAACGTCGACATATAGAGAGAAATACCGCAGCATTCAAAAAGTATTTAAAAAAAATGGGATCCATAAATAATCGAGAGAAAATTTCAAAACCAATTTTTTCAAAAAGATTAATTTTCAAAAGAAAAAAAAAATGCAATTAAAAATATATTAAAACTTCTTCCATCAAAATTTATATTTATGTTCTGTTACGAAGACTTCTTCAAGTAATTGAAAATTGTGTGTATGTTGTAATTGTACTTCATAATCGAGACCTCATAATTATATTTTTAATTTTAATTAAAAGACGAGAACAAATAATCTTTATTCTTTGAGAAATAGAAAATGAAGAAAAAAATATAATCAATTGCTAACCAAAAAAAAAAAATAAAAATGTTGGGACCTTGGAAGAATTTATATTAATTCTTTAATGAAAGTTGCACAAATAACATCAAAAAAAAAATTTTATAAATAAAAGTGAAAGAAAGAAGTAAAGAAAAAAGAAATAAGTTGTCGGCGTTAAGAGGTTATTGTATACAGTGGAGCCTCTCTTTAAAATATAGAAGATCAACAAAATGACCAGTTGACAAATTCGAATTAGTTTTAAAGATTTATAACTTATTTTTGTATAATAAGAATGTCTGTGTATTGGTTTTTTTCTTAACAAAAAAAAAAATAACATAAAATTGATAAAAATCTTAAAAGTAAAAATATCCTTCTTTCATTTTAACTTTTTGTTCTGAGGTCCCAAAAAACAGAGGCGAACCACAATAATTAAAAAAAAATGAATTATTGAAAAATCCTTATCAAAGTCAATTATGAATTGAATCTATGATCCAATATACTTGGTGCCCATTACAATTTAGTTCAAACACTCAACCGTGTCTGATGGACACACATTTAGACCGGTCGTCGTTTTTTCGGTTGTTGTTTTGATGTATGTTGTGCCTGATAAAACATTTAAAAAGAATTATATATTTTCCTTTGCTCGATTCTTTTTTTTTTTATTTTTAATTCGTTGTTGATGTTGTTGTTGTTGTTGCTGGTGGAACGAGCGAGCTACCGACCGACAGACCGACCAGTTTATTGAGAACAAAAATTATTTATTTTTTTTTTTTTTTTACAAAAATCAGAATAAAATTCGAATAAAACATTTATTATGAAATAAAGTTATAAATTAAGTTTGTTGATGGGGATCGTTATGGTTGAATTGAATTGAGACGGGGTTCGTTTGATAATTCGTTTTTTTGTGTTTTCGTTATTTTTTGTGTTATGTTTTTAGTTTTGTAAAGTAAATTTTAAATTTTTGAAGAAAAGGTTTTAACCTGCGATACATTTTTGTATTCTATTGAAAATGCCAATTTACAATTATTGTTTTCTTCTTTTTTTTTTTTTCCTCTCTTCTATAAACAAAAGAAGAATTATGTCTATATAATTATGAAATTCTAAACTTTCATTATTCATATTTTTCCCTATTCATTTGTTGTTGTTTAAATTACTTTACTTTCCAATAATATATTTCTTGACTACAGATATTGAATAATTTTGACGAACGCGCGCTCTCAAACACAAATACATACCGGCATATAAATTTCCCCATATTAAAAACTGAATATTCTCAAAACAACGTTTTTGTTGTTGTTTGAAGAAGAAGAAAAAAAAAACACAACCAACAAAAAAAGAAAGAAAGAAAAGAAAACGCGAACAAATAATAAATTCATGTAAATCTTAGAAGGAAACAAATGTTTATTGCGTGCATTGCGGATGACTCAAATTTCTATCCATCCAAAAAAAATTCTATCCACTACTGATATCTACCTTACTTTATATACATAAGAAAATAAAGAAGAAGAGTTAGAGAGTATAGACGACCCTCTTCTTTATATTATATAGGGTATAAATAATGCCTCCCAACAGGTAAATAAATGTCTTCTTGTCTGTCTTAAAAAAAAAAATAAGAAGACAAATACAACATATTTGATGACAATTTTTTTTATTCTTTTTGGTGTTGTTGTTATTGTTTATTTATATATTTCCCATAAACTATCGTGTGATCATACGTTCGATCTATTATTTCTTTATAATTTTAAGATTTCATTAATGTGGTCACCAGTAATTATATTAAATTATTTTTTTTGGTGGAATATATTTAATGTGATCGATCGTACGTCATATAAAATGACATTCTGTTAACCCTATAAAATTTATTGCCGTTCACATCTGATCGAATTTTTTTTTGTGGTATTTTTTTTTTATAAACTTTAAATTGAATCTCAAAGAAAAAATAAAAAAAAACATTAAATTTTGGGTAATGAATTATGGCGTTAAACAGGCGCCTATTTCTCCTCCTCTTTAATAACATTTCAGGGGTCAAGAATTTTTTTTTTGTTAAACATAATTGAGAATGGTAACAGTTTAGGGGTCTGAGAATACAAGAAGATGCAATGAGTTAATATTAATATTGAATAAATAAATTGTCAAGTGAGCGTAGCTCTTAGTTTTTCCTTCCTTTTTATTAAACCATTTTTAATTTTCAATAAATTGATTGATGAAAATTTATTCAGCATGGTAACGAAGAATGAAGACAGTTAAATTGGATGTCCAAAAGTTTCGTCGCACTACGCATAAAGGATAAATAAAAGCTATTAGATGAATGTATATTTAAGACAAACCACTTCACGGTATTAACAAAACATAATTGAATTTACTCGAAACAAATAAAACATTAAAGTAAAAATTAACAACGTGTGATAAAGACATAAAATAAATTATTTTGCACAATTCTTTTACTTCTTTCTATAACTAAAACCTTCTAACTAACTTGAATAAATTAATTTTAAATGTCATACCGACTTTAATCCGGATACAGTTTACCTTCCCTGAATTTTGTTTTACATTTTTACTTCTTTGTTTTTTTAGTGTTGTTGTTAGTATGTGCGTGTGGATGAGAATTCGGTTCAAAAAGAGTCAGTCAGTTTTTCTCTATGTCGATCCATCTTTTAAGTTTTTTTTCTTTTTGTTTTGTTTTTTTTTACTTTATTTTTCTGAATAAAAAACGAAAAGAAAAAAAAATAATAACAAAAACAAGAAAATCAAATTTATGGGTCTAATAACTAATTAATCCTTACATCATCTAAAAACGGTGATTTTATGCTAATTCATAACTGATAATGCCACGATAGTCGATTTATGATTTTAGAAATTTGTTTTGCGTTTTTGTTGTTGTTATTTTGTCTTTATAAATTTTTTTTTTTAGCTTTGAATAATATTCATTCAGTGGTTCAAGACCTATTTTTATGAGGGTTAAATTTTTATATGGATTTTCTTATATAATAAAATTGTAGGGGTTGAGCATATTATAGTATTTGGTGAGATTACAATTGTTTTAGTTAGTCAATATTCTATTGAATATTTTTAAAACTAAAATTATTGTTGTTCAATATACACGGTTTAGTAGTAGTAGTAATAAAGAGGTGGACGCACAGCTGTGCGGCCCTTGCACCCAGACCTCCATTTGGGCCCATTGTTCATCCTCTGCAACAATTAACAAATCGGGATCTTATATCAATGGAATATTCCCAGAGAAAAATATCAAGACAATTTCCTTATTATTCAATTTTGTTAGAAAATAAAATTAACCAGAAATTATGCAGAACTTGTATGTTGTTCATCCCTGCTGAAAAGATTCTCTTAATTTATATGAGAAAAATTTTGATTTTAATAGTTGGTTGTTTTTACTTTATTTATTCATTCTTTATAATTCGAATAAATTTATATTAAAGAGTTTTACAGAAAATTATCCGAATTTTATGTCTGCGATGATTATTTTTTTTTTTTTTTGTTTTTTAAATTTTGTTTTTGTTGCTCTCAACGACAACATTCGACTTCATTTTATTTATTTATTTAAATAAAAATATTTTGTGTTTATTGTTTTAGTTTTAATTACCCTTTTTTTTTTTTTTATAGTTAAAACTTAAAGGCTTCTGAATTCTAGACTAATCGATCTTGGTTGAAATTATTTTTATTTTTAAAATATAATTTATTTATTTTATGTTTTGTTTTTTGTTTTCTTCTGTTTTCTTCTGTTCGGACTTCTTTGGATTTCTTTCTTTTTTTCTGTTTTTTTTTTTGTTTTATTTTCTACTGTGGTTTAATCGCCGGACAAATCTTGTTGCAAGACGAAAGACGTCGTTTATATATTAAAATTGTATAAAATGAAAAAGATTAAAATAAAAATAAAAAATTTAATAATGGAAATTGGAACACGAGCGCCTCTGTGTAAAAGTTTATGCATTTTCGCGTTACAAAAAAACATTAAAAATTTCTGTTTTTTATGAAACAATTTTTTTTTGTTTTTTGTTTTTTTGTTTTTTTAAGAATTTTTTTGTTCTCCTTCGTCTTTTATTTTTTATTTTTTTTGTTTCCATAAAATGGTCGAATTGTGAAAAACTGAAAAACTAATTAAAAGAAAAGAAAATAATGACTTCTTTGTTAGCTTTGGTTGAGAATTTAATTAAAAATTTTTCCGAGTAATTCCGCGGTTTCCTTTCGAAACGTCTGACTTCTTGTTCGTATTTTTTTTCTTTTCAATTTTTTCTTTTTTTTTTGTTTTCGTTTAACAAAAAAAAAAAAAAAAGAAGAAAAACGAAAAAAAAATATACCAACCACAACAACAACAACTAAAATTTCTCACAATGTTCGACTTGTCATGTCATGTTTTGCATATATAGTACAAAACCTACACACACACACACACACACACCCACACACAATCATATAAAACATTATCTATTTTATGTTATAACTAATCGTGATTTTAATTCATACATTGACATAAGGGAACGTATATAGAAAAATAAAAAGGGAATCGATTCTGTTTTCTCCTTTTCTCCTTTTCTCCTTTTTTATTATAGTGGTTGGCGGGCGCGATATTATTCCATTGAACCATTAACCTGACTCTTTTTTTTTTTCATTCTTATTTCGACCCGCCGAACTTCTAGACAATCGATTTCAGTCAAAACTAAACTTCAACTGGCATAATTAATCGCTTCTTTTTTTTTTTTTTAATGTTTTGTTGTTGTTTTTTATTTTGTTTTTTTTTTGTTTAAGAGTCGATTTTTAGTGCAAGAGTTTGAGGGTTCAAAAAACATAAAAAGAAAAAAAGAAAAAAAAAAGGAAATAAAAAGAAATTGTATAAAGAAAGAAAAGAAAAAGGGAAATGCACGCGAAATTTTCTATTTAAAAAAAGAAGAAGAAAAAGAAATAAATAAATAAAAAAAAAGGAAGAAAAATAAAAATCAATTAAAGTGATTTTCAGTTTTTCACCATTTCCTTTTATCCTTGTTTATAAGTTTGTTTAACAAGAAGTTGATGTGTTTTGGTATGTTTCGCTTTTTTTTTTTCTTTTTTTTTTTTTTTATATTCTTGTGTTGTTCGTGTTATTAGAAAGTGGGACAATATTTTTGTGTCATTTATTTTTCTGTTTCTGTTTTTTTTTTAATAGAACATCGTGAATTTTTGTACAAATAAAAAAAAAGATAAATTGTTTTTTATACGTTTTTTGTCAGTAAGCAATTCAAACAATTTAATTGTATATATATTTACTCGACTGCCTATTAAATGAATGTTTTTACCTCATGAAATAAAAAAAAATAGAATAAATGGAAATTTCGCGGTTTTTTTTAAAATAAATAAAAAATTTTTTAGTGCGTTATGAAATTTCTAAGAGAAAAAAAATTAATATTCAAAACGAAATTAAAGTTATTTGAGATATTTGGAAATTATGTAAGATGAGAAAAATGTGCATCCAGTTCAAAATGAATAGATTCTGTCCCAGACACGACATAATATTGTGTTTGACAGAAAGAATAAAAGTTCATTCATCAAATTGTTACATTTGGATCATCGAATAATACGTAAATGGAATCATCTTATCATATTTTATTCTTATATAATAGAATAAGGGAAAGATGCTACAAGTTGTCTTCCTTCTTTTTATTTTATGACCAAAAGTTTAATTTAAAAACAAACAAAAAAAAAAAAAACAAAAAAAGAAAAAAATAGAAAATTCTTAACGCCAGTATAAAGAAAGAAAAATAAAACAAAAATCGAATTTTCCTCTTTCTTTTAAAACTCATCTACCGAATGTACCTAACACGTCAACCTTGTGTATTTTTATGTATATATTTCCCTTTTATGGAAATTCTATTCAACATACCTAGAAAATTTTCCAATTTTATTTGCAAAACGAAGTAAAATTCTAATTTACAGACCATACTTACATTTTGTTTGACTTGAGCTGTCAACTGGGTGACGAGTATAGTATTTTTATTATGAGAAATTCAAGTAAATAATTTTTTTTTTCTAACATAAAATAATTTTCATTTTTCTTAATTAATTAATTATTATAATGAATAATGTAAAATAGTTATTAGTTTATTATTAGAATTTCCTTTATGAAAATGACTATGAATATGTCTACTCAGCTGTAAGCTGTCGTACGTGGAGACAGAATGACAAATGATATAGTTTTCAGAGTGCTTGCTATACGAGAAAGGCATAGTCAAAATCAACCCTTGAAACAGCCTTTAAGTTAAACCCTCTCTAAAACAATGTATTACACGCACACACACATACACATATATACATATATACATACGTACACACCGCTACATATATATACCCAATTTTGAGTTCAAATTTTCATTCATTATCGGTAGACGAGAAATTATATTATTCTTTCGTTTTTTTTTTTTTTTGTTTTCCGCGCGACGAAAAACAAATTAAAGAATTCCTTTAAAATTTTCTCTGACATTTTTGACGGGAAAATGTTGCGTTTTACAAACATATGTGCTTGTGTTTAGGAAGTGGGTGGGAGAGCCTGCGGGTGAAAGTTTATCATATATTGTTCACGTATGCGCGTTTAATGGAATAATTTTCTGTACATTGTTTGTTCCTTTTCTCTTTAGTTATAAATTCTTTTTATTTCTGTTTTTACTTCGTTTAGCAATAGGACCTCTACTCAAGTGCGACATCTGTTTGTTAATAGAAAATAAAGTTGGGGGTCTAATCGGAATCTTATTTCGTTGTATTTCCTGTTCAAATCTAATTAGTTTTTATACTCTGATTCAAAATTAATTATTATTAAAATTGTTTTTCGTAAAATTTTGAAATTTGGTTTAGTAAAGTTCAACACTAATTGGTTTAAAATAAGAAAGTAAAGAAAAAAAAAATAAATCAAATTTTTAATAGGTATGCTTGACCCTCTGCGGGCATTTATATGTATTGTGATAAAATACATAAATTAACGGCTTGATGTATAAATCCTTTCATTTAAAAATAAATTAATAAAAATTTTACAATAAAAGAAAATGCAAAAATAACAAATAATTCTAGAAAAGAACAAGATAGGACCAAAGTACTAAAATCGATAAAAGACTAAACATTTTGTTGTTGCTCAATAATCGTTTACGTGAATTAGAATTTTGAAAAAATTGTTAAAATAACAAATGTTAATAATTTTTGCTCTTAAGAAGGATATTAAATATTTATCATTACATATTTAGATTATATTTTTAAAAAAAATATTATACATACGGTGTGAACCGTCATACAAGAGACTATAAATATTTTCGACCTGTTTGATTAGATCAGTTTTGTTGTTAGTTCTCCATACACACACACACACATACACATAAATAATTATTTCCGGATTAAAAATATATATAAACGCCATTATAATATATATCCTTCTTAGAGAAGGATCATAAATTGAATTATTGTTGTATTAGTAAATGAAAGAATGAAAATCTTTGTTGGGCATATAGAGTAAAAAAAATCAAGAGAATCAAAATTAAACATCATAATTTATAGATTTAAATATTGTTGGTTTAATTTTTAAATATTTTATTAAATAAAAAGAAGATAAATTGATTGCATGCAATTTAATTTATCTCAATCTAAATTTTAAATTCACACCTAAAATTTTGAATAATTTTAAAGGATGTTGCGGAAAAATATTGAATGAAAGTAGATTTGATAATAAGATCTTCGTCACATATTTTAATTGAATTTCAATTAAAATACAAATTGAGTGAAAACTGAATACAAAAAAAGAAAAAAAAACAAGCCATGTATTGGTTTTGATTTTATTTAAACTAAAATTTAAGTTAAATAAATGAATGATTTTGCTGCTTTAAAATTATTCATAAAAATTAATATTAATCTTTATATTTTTATTTGTGGTGCTTTTTTTTTTTTTTTTTTTGTTTTGTATTTTTCTTTTATAATTTTTCAGAATAAATTATGACCAAAACTTTTAAATTAAAATATCTTATTTTTGTGTTGTTGTTTTTTTTCTGTTTTGGTTTTTTTGAATGAATGAATAAGTATTTTCTGTTTGTTGTTAGAAAAATGTGCCTATATAAATAATTTATACTTTCTTTGAAAATGTGCGTGTGAACAAATAAACAATTTTTTCTTATAAAATTATAAGGAAGAAAAATCATTCCGTCATTTTTGCAAATTTCCACTTTATTCTCTTCAGTAAATTTGCATCACATTATTATTTGTTGTTATTTTGTTCCTGTTGCTGCTTATTCTTATGCTTCAAAAAATCAATAAAGAAATAAATAAATCATGTAACCAATTTATTAATTTTGATTTATAAATTTGAACTGATAGAAAATTTGTGTTTCTTTAAAAATCCAAAATGCGACTCTGTTTTATTTTTGGTTAAAATTTTACCCTCTTTTGTGATGGTCAAATATACAAAACAGAAAACTATATAGAAAGAATGTTACAGATATTCGGTTGGGAGGTGGTCCTTGACTAATTGATACACAAAGAAGAAGGACACAAGGACACATGCAAATTCATTTTCTTTTATGTTTAGATAATGTAGTTCGCGTTTTGTTTACGGAACACATTTGCAAAATTTTCAAAAATGCAAAAGAGCAATTTTTTTTTTTACTTCTTTAGAAAAAAGGATTTCATTTTCAGTATAAACTTACAAGGACATTATTTTTATTGCTTTTTTCCTTTTCTTTTATTTTTCTTTTATTGCACACGCAAATTTAGCAAGGGTTTAATTTGCATATTAGATCGAACTATAGAATGCAATTAAATAACAAAAATTTTGAAACATTTTTAATAAGAAAATATTGAAGGTAATGATGATGGAGTTACCTTGATTTAAATTTTCTTTTGTTTTGTTCATTTTATGTTTTCCAAAGAATTAATATTGTTTAGGTTTTTAACTATATGAGAAATATACTAGAACTTAAAATAAAGAACAAAAACTAAAAACCAAAAAAAAAAAATAAAACGTAAGCACAAACAATAATCAAAACAATCACATTATTCTGTTGACAGGTTTTTTTTTTATTCCTAGAAATTTATAATATACGAAATATACAGAAAAATGTATACGCTATACACACACACACACAATTAATCGATATCTTATATCAGAATGACATCGGAGATGGTTAAATCCCATTCAAAATAATAATAAAGTTGTTTTAACTTACAAAAAAAAAAAAAAAATAAACGAAATAAATAAATAAAAATCTGAAAAAAAATTTAAAATGAAAAATTAACAATAATTAATTTCGATTATTTAAATATTTTTTTTCTTTCTGTATTTTTTCGGAAAAAAAGAATTTCAATTTACAGAAAGAAAAAGAATAAACAAAAAAAAGTATTTGAGAGAAAAAAAAACCCGATTGAACAAAAAAAAAAAAAAAAAGACAAAAAACGAACCAAATGTCGCGAGAACTAAACACTACCACCAACAACAACACTAAACAATAATACAACAACAATAACAAAACTTAAAAATACGACAGAAAGAAACCAAAAAAAAAAAAAAAACAGAAGAACAAAAAAAAATTGTTAAAAAATAACAAAAATCTCTGAATTTCCGAAAAAGAGCACATGGTAGGGCGTTTAATTTTGGTAGCAAGTTAACGCCTACATTCAATTGAGAACACCTTTTAGTACTTGCGCATTTCTTATGATTTGAGATCGTTGGATAGGATTATACATTAGTTAGAAAGAGAAAAACAGTTTTTGTTGACAAATAAAAAGAGATCGAGATGAACATTTTCTTGAAAGATAAAAAGAGATGGTAATTGTCGTTTGTTTTATTTTGTATTCTTTTTTATTATTAATTAAATTAAATTATAGAAATTATTGGTTTGTTTTAGATTTTTTTCACGAAACAAAAAAAAATAAAAGAAACGTAAAAGTTAAATCGAATTTTCTATCAAAAAAAAAAAAAGAAAACAAAAACTTTAAAATAAATTTAAATTTATGAACTGATGGACTGCATCAACTTCTGAAGTTTTATTTGTAAAGTTTATATTAGTCAAGTGTACTATCATCAAACGATAAAATCAGACAAACTTAACACATTTTCAATAATAATAATTCTCACAATAAATATGTCAGCAAAGACATTATCACATCATTACACTCTACAGAATCCATTAAAAGACCATTAATTTTTTTTTTTTTAATTTTTATCGATAGAAGAAGAGTGAAAAGGATCGAGAAAAATAAATTTAAATTGTTTTTGTTTTAAAAATTTCCTCAGGGTTTTCCAATACAAAACAATAAAAAAAAAAGTCAATCAAACTGAAATTATTAATATTTTTCTTTCCTTCTATTTCAGTTTACTTGATTCAAAAATAAAAACTTAAAATAAACCAACACACACACACACGGTAAACTTTCACACATCCATATAATTTAACAAAATTTACTAATGCCTTTAACAATAATAATAATAAATGTAATTGACATATAATTTGATATATTCCTTTCCCTTTTGCACAAACAGTTTACTCAATACATCTTTCCTTTAATTATGAAAGATTATATACTGTTGCCTTTGTTACACGCATCACACACCCATTTCTTTATTATCTCTTTCTTATTTATTATTTTTTCTCATCGTAAATGAAATAAAACTTTGAATTTTTCTCTTTTCCGCATACATAAATCGTATTAGTTTTGTTTCATCTTTTTGAATTCAAACAAATTCTTTCCTCTCATTCTTTAATGTTTTTTTTTTCCATGTTGAGTTTGGTTGGTTGTATTTCTCAGTCAGTCATATGCGATTTGATATCGCGCGCGATGTGTGTGTGTACTTTTTTTATATGAACATTTTTTGTTCTTGTCGTTTGTTGTTGTCGTCGTCGTCGTTTGTTGTCAGTGTCAGTGAAGTGTTCTTTTTTTCTTTTTTATTAAAAAAAGAAGAAGAAGTAAAAACAGAAAAAGAAGAAGAAAAAGAATTTTTTTTTTTTTGAATTTTTTTTTTCGGTTTTGAATTTGTGTGCGTACATTTTATATATGTATTTTATATGATTCAATTGTATGTGTGTATTTGATGTGAGAGTATGAAAATCATGCTAAGTTATTTTACGTTTTGATGTGTACTAAGTAGTCAAACTGTAACATTGGCGCTTTAAGCACGTACTCTACAATAAAAGTAATTTTTTTAAGTGTGTTCCTTTTTTTTTTCGGGGGATTTTCTGTTCCCTATTACGGTCTCACCTCTCTCTCGATACCCGTCAGATCAAGAACAGAAAATTTACAATAAATAAAAAGGAAAAACGAAAAGAAAAGAAAAATCACTTTTAATATTTTTATTATTAATAACAATAAATTAATAATAAATAAATAAATCAATTTACTTAAATAAATAAATAAATAAACTTTTGTTTTTATTTTTTAATTCTAATTTTTTAATCGGGTTTTTGTTTTATTTATTAAAAACCCGAACTTAAACAAAAAACAAAAAGTGACCGATTTGCTGTGTGACGTTTTTTTTTCTTCTTTTTGTTTCAAAAAAAAAAAATAAAACAAGAAAATAATAATCTTTTACTCAAAATTTTGGACTTTTGTTTATTTTCCGCGGGAAGTAAAAAAACAAAAATAAAAATAAAAAGTAAAATAAAATAAAAGTGAAGAGGTCTCAACTCTAGAGACTTTCTATAAATGTGCAATAAAATAAATGAAATGAAAAACTTTCTTACAAATTCAGTGAAAACAAAATAATTGTATATTTTGAATTTCCTTCTTCTTTCATTTTCTTTTGTCAGTGTTTTTTGTGAATAAGAAAAAAAATTGTAAAAATTTTTTTTTGGTTTTTTTTTAAAAAAAAAGAAAATTGAAAAAAAAAGAGAAGAAAATTACAAAAATATAAAAATATAAATAAATGGTGATTATTCTCATTAAACATTTAGTTTAAAGTTGTTTTTTGAAAAACCAAAAGAGAAATTAAATTGAAACAATCCCCCTCCCCACCCACCCATTTTAAAAATGAATTCCCAAACAAATAGTGTTTTATTTTGTTTATTTGTTTTCTATCAGATTCTCAAAGGTTTTAGTGAATTCATTTCAAAGAATACAGCAGGTGTTTTGGATGTCAATGGTTCTTCTATTTCTTTTTTTTTTTTATATAGTTCCGTCCTCTTTTTCTTTCTTTAATACCATTTTTCATTTTATCTTTCCATCTTTTTTTAATTTCTCAAAAATTAAAAAAAAAAAATTGACGACGGACACCAATTAACGGCCATATTTTATTATTATTGTGTTGTGTAGTTGTTGTTGTTGTTGTTTATTATTATTATTATTAAATTCAATTGTACCATTATTTGTGGTGTTAACTTATGTTTTATTAACCAAAAAAAAAAAAAAACACACACACACACACACACTATTAGAGGTCTCTTTAAATTTTTAACTATATATTGCCCCTATTCTATCGGTGTATTATTCCGTGTGTGTGTGTGTGTATGAGTATCATTTAAATGTGTGTGTGTGTGTGTTGTATGTAGTGTTAGGGAATTTTAATCATAAATCACATATAACTGTCATCAAAGGGATTTCCATTATTATTATGAATATAATGTTTTACTTGTGGTCATAGCTAATAGGGTCTTTCCCGCATTCTTTATAATACAAACTGTCTTCTTTTTTCTTTTTTTTACTTTGCTTCTTCTTCTCCCACTTTACTGCTGTACTTTCTTTAGAATTTTTAATATTTTTTTGATAAAAAAGAAAAGTCAAAAGACTGAAAAAAAAAACAAAAGAAAAATGTCAAAACATTTTACTGCATTAATAAGAAAATAATAAATACAATAAATGATTCTTTGGAAGAGTGATCCGGGATAGAAAAAAAAAGGGGGTGGAAGAGAGAAAAATAAAATGTAGGAGGTAATTTCACACGCAATTTAAGTGTCAGAACAAACACCGCAAATTGTTTTTGTCATTTATTTCCGTCAGTCAGTTTTTTTTTTATTTCTTCTTCTTTATTTTTTGTACTTTTTGTAATTTTTGTTTTGTTTTTTTTTTTTTTTTTTGTGAACTCGAACCGTGAACTGTTTTTCTTTTTGTTTTATTTTTTTAATGTGTTTTATGTGTTATTTTTTCAATGTATTTTCCAACAAAAATGACATACCCAGAACCTCCTTTAAAAATAATTAAAAATTATCAAATATTTTGACTCACAAGAGAAAAAAAAAATTAAATATTTTTTTTTTTGTGAATGGGAAAAATCCCAATCACGATTTATTCTCTTTTGTCTTTTTATTTTATTTTTATCTAAATCGTTTATTCGCGCTACTGCATTCATAATCTTACAGTTTTCTGATCGTTTGATCGTGATCAAAAAATTACATAAATATAACATTTTGTTTATATAGAAAATTACGTTGTGATTCTTTCTCTTTTCATCTTAGTTTTATGCAATCAGTTAAAACTGATGGAAAATCACAAATAATTATATCCGAAGAATAATAATAATAATAATAAAGTATTAATGAGACTTCTTTGTAAATTGTTTTCATTTTGCTATTATAAATAATTAATGATGATAAACGGCAATAGAAACGCACATTTATAGTGACAATAACAATCATTTTGTAATTATAAAAATTTAATGTTGATAAACGGCAATCGAAACGCACATTTATAGTGACAATAACAATAATCAAACTTAATTCATCAGATTTAAATAATTTGCACCATTAAATATTCTTCTTGTAATTCCCTTCTATTAGATTATGAAGATCTCATAAGTATAAGGATAATATTTTTTTTTCTGTCTGAAGGTAACCGCAAAAAGTAATTTAAAAAATTAAACGAAATTTATAGAAATTTAAGCTGAATTCAATCAAATAATTAATAATTATCCCTTTTAATGATTCAATCAAAATGTATTTTTCATTTATCTGTCACGTCGTTGTTCTTATGTGTGTTACCTATATACTTAAAAAAAATTTTTTGGTGAAAAACAAGTAAAATTAAGTCATTAAATATGAATTGCAATGTAAAAAGGAATAAAGTATATCTGTTTAGTGCGAGAATGAAAAAATTCCAATTTTTTATTATATTAATTTATTGTATTACTGTTGTTGTTATTATTTTTGTTGCTGTTGTTGTTGTTGTTGTTTTTCAATTTTTTCGTTTTATTTTAAATTTAATTTATAATTTTTATTATAGGTTTTATTTTAAATCGTAAAAATAAATTTATAATAAATAATCAACGATAATATCCGCATTTATTAAACGATTTTTTCCTTTTTCTTCTCGTACGCGTTTATTAAACGTAAATGTTTTTTTTTTTTTCGTTTTGTTTTCTTTTGGTTTCTTTTTTTATACGAAACAGAAAGAAAATAATAATAAAAAAAATGTAAGGATATAAAATTGTGAAAAAGATGCGCGATATTATAAAGAATTAAAATGTATCTTCTTTTTACTTTTTCTTTTACTTTTCGGTTTTACTTATTTTGATTCAAAAACACAATAACAACAAAAGAAATGAAATTTTAAAATAATATTTTTAAAAGAATAAAAAGGACAACAAGAGTTAAAGTCAAAAGACGCGCCATATATAACAGAAAACGATGGTCCAGATTTTATATTTTATTTTATTTTTTTAAAGAGAAGTAGTAAACCTATAATTTTGAACCAATGGGCAATTTAACCCTTTGGCAAACGAGAATATTAAGAAGAAGAGAACGTAATCGAATATAAAATATAAGAATTTATTATAAAAAAAGAAAAATCAAAAAAAGATGAAAAAGAAGAAGAAGAAGAAGAAGAAGAAGAAGAAGAAGAAACGATAATATGAAAATGTGTTTATATCTGTTTGGGTGTGTTAGGTTAGCAGCGACCTTAATAAATTTGTGGTCTCGTGATTTTTTTTTTCTTTCTTTTCTTTTTCTTTTCTTTTTCTTTTCCTTTTTTTTTTTTTTTTTTTACTTGTGTTATGATTTTTTTGTTGTTTGTAACTTTATGAGTTTCGATGGTGGATATTTATATAAATATATGGCGATAATGATGGCCGTTTTCATGTGGTTTTGTTGATTCGTGGAAGTTGTTGTTCTTTCTTTCTTTATTTTTTTTTTTTTTATTAATCTAAAGAGGATATTTTTTTTTTTTTTAAATTTTTTTGTATTTTAATATGCGGGAATTTTCCCATTAAGAAATATTTTTATTATGTAAATATTTATGGAAATACTTATATTGAGTTTAGATCTTCTGATATTATTTCTATATAAAAATAGTCGGAACTTCTTTAAATTTAATTTTCTGTAATCAGAAATATTCTTCTAACTCAAATATTTCTCATTAATGGTATTCTGGGAATTTTCCCAAAGTTAAAACAATGTAAATTTAGGATATCCAAAGTATTTGAGGTAACAGATTGCAATTATGTGTAAATGTGAGGCCGACTTTAGTTTCATGTTTGGATTTTTTTTTTTTGGCAATTTTTCCTTCTTAAATTTTTAGAAACCTAAAAAAAAAAAAATAATAATAACAAAATTCTCCTAAAAATACCCAATCATAAATTGACCTAATATATTTTTCTTTATTTCCAGTGCTCTGGCAGAATTAATCGTCATAATCAAAAATAAAAAATAAAATAATAATAATAAAAAATTTATAAAAAAAAAAAAAAAAAGAGAGGAATGTGAAAAGTGATGAAAATTTTATTTTATTAAAAAAAAAAATAAAAAAAAAAATAAATATAAAATAAATAAAAAAAAAGTAGAAAAAATAAATAAATTAAACAAAATTGTGATGATAACAAAAATAAATGGAAATATTTGACGTTCATTAAAACAGTAAAACAGTAACAAAAGAATAACGTAAAAATTACGAAAAAAAAAAAAAATATATAAAGAAAGCAAAAAAAAAGTGTTTCATCCGTCGCATAATTTTTTTTTTTCGGTTCGATTATTAATTCTTTCCAACAACAACTGAATAAAAATAAAATATAATAAAAGAGAAAAACCCCATAATATTCATTTTCCGGTCGTTTAAAAAATTACCTCAGATTGTGTTTTTTTTTTGGTTCGTTTTTTTTTTGTGTAGTTACAAAATAAAGTATTTTTGGGGATTCAAAAATAATCATAAGTAATCAAAAATATGGACCCGGATTCGCTAGCAATGTCTTCCTATCAATTTGTAAATTCATTAGCATCATGCTATCCACAATCACAATTAAATCCGCATACACAACAAAATCATCAAACAAATAGTACGAATAATAACAGTAGTACAACATCAGGTGGTGGCGTTGGTGGTGGTGGTAGTGTTGTTGGTAATCAAATGCAAGGCAATGATTATTTTCCAACATCAGCTTATACACCTAATTTATATCCGGGAACACCTCAGGCACATTACGCTAGTTCAGCATATAATTTAGGGACACAACAAAATCCCGCGGATATGGTCGATTATACACAATTGCAACCACAAAGACTTTTACTGCAACAACAACAGCAACAACAACAGCAGCAACAGCAACAACAACAAAGTGCATTAACAGGGCCAAGTTGTAAATATGCATCTGAGACAACAACAACATCATCAGCAAGCAATAATAACACCTCAATATCGAGTCCACAGGATTTAACAACGGCACGTGATATATCACCAAAATTGTCACCAAATACAGTCGCTGAAACTGTAGCACGGCAAATCAGTAAGACATCATCATCAACGGTCTCATCAAGTAATACAACAAACAGTAATCATCCGGTAACGGGGTCCATCAGTAATCATACAACTAGTTTGCCATTACATAGTCCTGGTGGTGGTGTTGATTCGGATACGTCAAGTGAAAGTGGTAATGAAGGTGGTGGCAATAGTCAAAGTAGTTCATCTAAGAAAACCGTACCACCACAAATTTATCCATGGATGAAGCGAGTGCATCTTGGAACAAGTAAGTACACAGTTTTTATCTTAAACAATTAGACTAGATTTACACATTTTCTACAAGTTTTATTTCTTTTTTAAAAAAATTGTTTGTTTGTAGTAAGAATTTGCGTTCTTTTATATTTTACTTCAGAGTTAATTCTTTTTTTTTTTGTTTAGACAAATCGGTCCCTTAAATTAAATGACACAATCCATGTTACGAACGATCATTACCGGGTATACTGACAGCTGACATTTTGTTTACATGATCTTCTATACTAACACAACTACACCCACGTTTATAATAAAAAAAACTGATAAAATATTTGTATTCTTAATATATTCTTATGTACTTAGAAACACGTATACCGTACCTACGTAAAACCACCCATAGTGGAGGTAAATGCGCGTATATAGATAAATTAACGTATATTATAAAAATCTACTTGAATCGATAAATGATTGATCCTCAAACAATTTGATCGTGTATTTCATAATCACTCATCTTGCATAGGTTAACCCCCTGCGCGCGTTTGCTTTTTTTTTTTTTGTTTGTTTTCTTAGAAAATTCTTAACAACGCGCAAAGAACGCGCAAAGAAAATGAATGAGATGAAGCAAAAAAAAAAAAAAAGTAATGTTTTCACGTCAAAACATTACTGGTGTGAATCGGCGGGGCAAATATCACGCATTTCACAAAATAATTGTATATATATAAACTAACACAAACGCATTACACTAACATATTGAAAATGTGTTGACGGATTCTTTTTTTTTTTTTTTTGTTTTTCCTCTTTTTCTTAAATTTTATTTATTTTTTTTTTTTTCTGTATAAACAAAACGTCAAGTCAATTGAAAAATAAACGAACTGTCAAGTCAAGTGGCGGGGCCCCTGGTCTCTTTATTATATTTCTTTTTTTTATATAAACTGGTGTTTTTCGATGTGTATATAAATTTTCTGTTTTCTTTTTTCGTATTTTTTTTTTTTTTTTTTGGAAGGAAAGTGTAGAGGGGAAATTATCGAGTAATTAAAAATAGATACGATAATCGTTTGATGTTGATGGGACAAGATTTTTTTTTTAAAGTTTTGTTTTTTTTTTTTTAAAAGAATTTGGGTCAGAGTTCTGTATAATTTGTATTACTAAGATTTTTATTTTTATTCCAAAACAAACTTCTTTATTTTTAAAGAAGGGCTTAACGCATCTATTTTTCAATTTTATATCTTTTACCTATATCTTTCCCATTCTATTCTTGGAGAGTGAATAAGATAAGAATATAAATGAAAATATAGAATATTATATATTTGCCCCAATAAAACTAAATCGGTTCAATTACAATAAATCATTTAAGAAACGATAAAACTTGGCCGAGACCAGATTTTTCTTTTTTCTTTTTGCTTTATGGTACTTTTGCCCTTTAACGTCTTAAAGCAATTCATTGTCCAGGGTCATGGTGATTGAGTATAGATGAACAATTTGCACATTAAACTTCGTAACTTTTTCCATTATTTTTTTTATATATATCAATACAAAAATAGGATACACAAATGAGGTATACCTACCAAAAGGAAATAACTTTTGACACCAAAAAGTATTTCGCGTAAATCTAAAATAAAATGCAATTTATCCGTACAACAAAATACTTTTATGCGCAAGGTAACAATAATTTTGTTATTGTTTCTGTTTCTTCTTCAATATTCCAAAATGTTAAATCATGTAAACTGAATATTATGCAAGTTGTATTATAAAATATAGAAGAAAAAAAATAAGAATTCATCGTGCGGCTTTTACATGTTAGGTTTTATACATAAAAAAAGATAAATCAATCAAGTACAACAAATATTTATATCAAAAAAAAAAAAAAAGAAAAAATAAAAATAAAGGATGAATATATTTTTGTTGCATAAGGACTGGACTACTATATACCTTCTTCTCTGACCCCCCCGTCTCAACTTATTTGTATTTTTATTTTATTTTTTTATCATAAAATCCTTCTTGCCTTATAAAATGTCAAACATTTTTATGCTGATATTCTTTGTATTTATAAATTTATTTATTTTGATTCTTTTTTTTTCATTCGCATTGCTTACATACATTTAAATATGATGAATAGTTAAGTGATCTGCTAAACAATTGTTGTTGTTGTTTATTGTTATTTTAGTTGTTGTAGTCATTTAATATTTATAATTCATATCTTTTTCCCTTTTTTTTCTTATTTTTTATTTATTTCTGTTTATTTTTATTTTTTCTTTCTATATATTTTTTTTTTCTTTTCATTTTATTGTCTTTTTTAAAAAAGGAGTCGCACTATTCAATCGTCAGTCAAATCAAATAACGTCAAGATATGATTCTGTCTGTATATAAGTAAAAATATATAATTCAGTGATATGATTTGCGATTTTTGATTTTTGATTTTTTTTTCTATAAAACATTTATATAAGAATGAACGTAAAAATTGTGCGTTTACATTTTTTTATTTTGTTTATTTATTTATAGGTGTGTATATCACGGATATAAATAAGAATTATCAGAGAAAACAAAAATGAACATAAAAAAAACCTTTGACCTTTAAATATGTCCTTGCCAAATTCAAATATATATACATAAAGTATATATTTTATTCGGCACCAGCACAAGTGATACGATGTGCCTTTTAATATGCGACTCTTAATATATTTTTGGAATATTTAACTTAAATTAACCTCAAAAACTAAAATATTTCAAGATTTATATTTATTCGTCTTTTTACTCTGCATTTAAAGGTCAAACTTTCGAAAAAAAAAAGACGTTCAAAATTATATAATTCAATTGTGTATCTAAATTGCAGAATTTTTTTAATCCCCACTAATTGTTCTGTTTTCATCGTGCATTATGTACATCGTGCATTATGTACCTATATTAAAGGAAAATAGTGCAATCCCAGACAAATCACGAATTTATGAGAATTACATTTACTTAAAACTCACTAATAAACACTTACATTAAAATGTTATAATTAGATTAAAAATCGTTGATACTCATTTATACTTTTATAAATGGTTTTTTAAAATAATAAAATATTGTTAAATTAATTACACCTGCTTCCTATAAACGAAATTTTATCGCATTTATAATATCTTTACGGGATAACGCGTATTCTTCTTTGTTTTTATTTTGTTGACCATCATCATCATCGTCATCATCATCATCATCATTATCATCATACTTGTAATCTTGTAATTACAAAACGTTTCTTAAATAAAAATGCATTTTATAATACAAGAGAAGAGAAAACAGAAGACTAACTAAATGATGAGGCAGAACTTTAATTTGTGTAAGCAATTATTATTTATCCGAGACTACACTTTACTTATAAATAAAAATAAAATTCTTTAATGTAAAAGAAATATAAAAAGATGATGATGTAGAGTGGGGGAAAAATGTCCCATTTCAAAAGAGAAATTAATTGTCATTTTTCCCTCAGGGGTTTTTCATTTTTTTAATGCAAATTCAATTCGGCAAATTCATTATACCTGACTGCTTATGTTATATAGGTATCTATGTGTTGAGTGTGTAGATAGTGGACACACTGGAACCTAAGGGGGTCTCTCCAAAATAAAATAAGTAATTTGCATAATTTTGTTTTCTGGGATTTTTAGTAAAAGAAATAAAACAAAACAAAAATTTTTGGGGGATAATTGTGATAATTGCGTCCGCATATATAAAATAAAAGTCCCTGTTGTTGAGATTGGATATTGCAAGCGCCATGTTTCTTTTTTTGTTATTCATATATCGTTTTTTGTTGTTTTTGTCGCTTATTGTAATTAAGGATATAATGCCTTTCCGCGGTTACATGTTTTTTAAACGATTATTTGCAATTACACATGAATTTTTTCATTTTTTTTTTTTTGCTTGAAATATGGAAATTAAGTTATTAAATCTTGTATACGGTAAGCACAGACGGAATATTTGTATATTATAAATTTAATAATTTTATACTCTCTCTTTTTCTCTCTCTAGTAAATTATCAGATTATATATTTGCACGCAAATGAAGAGAACTTAAACTGATTATAACGAACACAAATTATTTATAAATTTTTAATTTTTGCTTTTAAAAGTCTGTATTTCAAAGCGTCAACAAATTATTGCACTATAAACTTATTAATGTAAACCTTAATTTAGGAATTCTTCTCATTAAAAATAAATCAACGTTAATTAAGTTTATTTTATTAGAATTCTGTATACAAAATTTAAAGTTCTTAAACAATAAGAAATTGAAAAATTTCCCCATTAAAAATGTTGTTTGTATGAAAGAATAAACATTTTATTTTCGCATTTCCGTCCCTTTTATAAATATTGTGTATAGAGAAATTACATTAATTACATAAGATAATTAAAGTCATTCAATTATTTGTTCAGTTTTGTTTGTGTTTATTTTTTTCTTTCACATACTTATACCCCATAAAGTACTCAATCTTATTATTACATAATACATCAACTGTTCACACTAAAATACACTCGTTATAACGGGGTCTAACTGTATCTATATAATATTAACAAAACAAATTACAAAAATCCCAAAAATGTGAATTATTACCACAAAGACCAAAGTTCACCTCTCGTATTTATACGGTCGAGACATAAGAAAATTTTATATTATACAAGAGAGCCCCGAAGAATCACAATAAATCTCGATCTTGGCCCTTTTTTTGTATTTTTTTTTTGTCTTCTTCTCTTCTTTTATACCCAAAAATAAATCTAACCTATAAATACTTAATAACAACATTACTACTACTATTATACTATACGGCGATGAAGACGACTTATCAGAGGGAATTTTCAGTAAGAAAATAGAAAAAAAATACGAACGAAAGGAAGGTGACCTGAATGTAACATATGACCCAGAGTCAATTCTCAATTGCATCCCTCTTAGAGAGCATTTTACAAGACTGCTCACACCCCAATTTGTGACCGTTTTACTTCAAAAAACATACTAGCACGCACACACTCAGACTCAGTTACACAGTAAATCTTTGTCGTAAACGTCCCCTAGTTTTCTCTCATCTCTGTTATAAATATCTTTGGTCTTTGATGGTCCATAATGTATACTATATAGAATAGACTCCTACAGGTGCGCGAACCCCGTAAATCATTTTGTGCGGAATTGAATAATTTGTTTGCAATAAAATAAATTTTAAAAGGATACGAAAAAAAATTATTACTATAAAAAATATAGACTGCATGCATTTTTATATACCAATAATTGTAAAATTCAATTTAAGAAAAATAACAAGAATGAGAGAAGTAAAAATAAAAAACATACAAACAAAATAAGTAAATCCGCTCAAATCTGAAAACGAACCGAAACGCGCATTTCGAATCGAATTAATGTATTTGGGGAGTACATAAATAAGAGAGTCTATTAAAATCGCGTAAATTTGTTCCGCGGTCGGTATATACAAAATCTATACAAACAAAATTAAACACAAATACATAAACTCAAATATAATATACTTATGCATATACATCCATATAGCCATGGACGCGGATGTTATTTATGGATGAAAATGTGAATTTCATTTGAATTATATTTTAATTTTTTTTTTTTTGCCGTTTTCGTTTTTTTGTTTAACGCACAATGATCAAGGTGGAAAGGAGACAACTAATTAAAAGAATGTCCCAAAATTATTATAATATTAAATTACATTAACAATTTAAAATATTGAAGATAAAGATTTTTATCGTATATAATATAAAACCGCACAAAAAATAAATAAAAGCAAATCTGTCAACCTCGTCTTATTAATTATTAATGCAGTCTGTGTTGTGTTTTGCTTCTGAATTTTTAAAATGAGCAAAATTTACGTTTATTCTTTTAGTTTTTTTTTATTATTTTTTTTTTTAAACTTCGTCTTGTTTTCTTATGTCATTAATGTCTAATGATTCTGTTGTTGTTCTTCATAAAATTCTCTCTCTCTCTCTCTTCGTTTATTTTTGTTATTCAACATTTTTTATTTATTTTATACAGAATTGCTAATTAATTTATATTTAATCGTTAATTATTTTTCTCAAGAATCAATTAACCGCTTTTCACTTAAAATACATTTGATAAACTCTTCCAACATTAATAAAATACAAAATGTAAACGTAACAAATTTTCCTTATAAGATCCTAATCTGTTAAATACAAAAAAAAAATAATTTAAATATTTTCAAAAAAAAAATCCTTTAATCACTTTCAAGAAAAACAAACATATTTTAAAATGAGAATCCATTTAATAAAAATGGAAATAAAATTAAATTTTAGTAAAAAAAAATAAGTTTCTTATCGTTCCTATCATCTCAAAAAATCCATGGTCAACTTTAGAATTCTTTACGATGTGCAAAAGCATATTTATTTTTTTTTTTCTTTATTTTTTTTTTTATTTTCATTTTAAGTTTATAAACCTCTCACTTTTTTAGATTTATTGCTCTCAATCACACACACAACAGAAAAGACCCACGCATACACACACATATATAAACACGCATACTACTTTGAATCAATCCACGGACAAAGTCATTCAAAAATCTATATGGAATGGAAATGTTCAAATAAATAAATTTCCATTTAACATTTTTTTTTTCATTACAGAGAAATTTGTGTGTGTGTGTGTGTGTGTAGAACAATTTTTCTCTGTGCATTTATAGAATGCGTCTAGTCTTTGGATTGGATAGACTTTATACAAAAGAAGAAAAACACTAAAAAATTTATTACAGGGACGTCGGGTCAATTGAATAATATAAACATTGTTATAATTCGTACTAACGAATTTATTCATTAATACAAAGTATTTAGGGTTGTCTCATATTTATTGTTTATAAGGCTATTAACATTTTGTAATAATCGTAATAATAATATAAAAGTTATTGTATAATAAAACATTTAGTCAATTAAACCACTTCATTTGAGACATTCAGACACTTTTTTTTTTGTTTATTAAATTATTTCAAGGGGAAATTAATGGAAATTTTTCACGTGTTTTTTTTTTAATAAAAAACCACCTTAATGAATTTTTGTTTTTGAATATTTATTGCTTCTTGTTTATTTTTTCTGACATTGTAACATTTTTTGTATGCATTTCCGCCATATTTAATTTCTAATAATAATTCAATGTGCGCTCGAGAAAAGTTTAGTTGTCGTACGAGAAAAAAAAATACATTACAGAAATATTGATTATTTTTCGATAAGGTTTAATTAAAATGTTCGGGAGAATTCAATTTAATATTATTGTTAGAAATTTGCTCATCTCTTTGGTTTGTTAAGTACTTTGTTTTATACGAAAAGGTATAATATTCATTTTAGCATATATGAAAGACAATAAAACGAACAGGTTTCCTTTTCTCAACTACTTCACTGATGCAGTATCTTTTGGTTTTATATAAGAATGAAAATAAAAATCGCGTGCACGTTTAATATTATAATAACGAAATATTTGATGTCGTTGATTTTCTATATAAGAATCTTAAAAGTAAAGGTAAAGGAAGAGAGAGAGAGTGAAGGTATATTTATAAGGAAGTTTTTTTTTAAAGAGGGTGGTAACAGGTAAATCGGATTACAGTTGTAAGGTGTTTCACGTGTAAAATATTATTTGACTTTTTTATGGAAGTATGTACATTAACGTACACATTATATCGTTTCCATAAGTCATATTTAGAAGAAAAAAAAAACAAAGTGAACTCTATTTAAGTAAAACGAAACCCAACTTAAACCCCCCTCTCTCATTTAGTTTATTTGACACTTTAGGGGCGTGTTCGCGCGTTACTTAAACATATACCTATGTGCTATATACGTAAAATAAATCTAATATTTATAAAGATTGCATTTTTATATGCCGGCACTTAATGAACTGATTTCAATTTCTTATATTCACGGATTACATTTTGTTTAATAAATTTGCAAGCAAATAAATTTTTTAACGTCAAAGAAAAAAAAAAAAAACGATGAACGCAATAAACAGAAAAAAAAAACAAAACCATATAATATAAAAAGAGATTATGCTCGAAGCATGCATTTGATTGGTTCGTTAAGATGGACGATGATGATGAAGAAAGATGTAAAAGAAGAATATAAGAAGAATTAATTAAAATCATAGACGCAATGATGAATTATGGTCTGATCGAAGAAAGAGGAGGTGGAGGAGGATTTTTTTGGTATGGGAAATCAATATAATACACGCGAAATAAAATATATAAAAGACAAAACTTAGATTTGTTTTATTTTGTTACTTTTGTTGTTGTTGTTATTGTTGTTGTTGTTGATGCTTTTCTTTTAATGCACATTATCTAGGGATTGTATATTATTTCTTAGAGGTTTATTACGACGACAATTTGATAAACACCCTAATGCCGGTGTTTTGACTTGAGGAAAATTTATAGCGATCTTGTTCTATATATATTTTCTTTTGGATTTTTCCCCTTAAACATGACCGTCGACCCCTTTTGATCTTATATAATATTCTTACATTGAAAAACTAAACCCCTGCTGTTGTTTTGCGGTGGAACACAATTTTTGGTCCAAAAAGGTATCTCTCTTCATGTACATTTGGTATTTTTTTTTCCTTTTCATTTTTTTAGTTTTTGTGTTTGTTTGTTTGTTTGTTGTAATGTGATTTTTCCTTTTATTCATTTTCATCGCCGCAGACATTCAAAATAAAATAAAAGAATGAATAAAAAAAATGGAACAAAAAGAACAACTAAGAACTCATTGAAAAGGGTGCGACATTTTTTTCCCCCCGGTCCCTTTCTTTTTATTCATAATAATTTTAGTTTTTTTTTTTCTTTTATTTTCTGAAAGAGATTAATTTCTGTTAATGAATTATTTATGGATAATTTTTTTACCTCTCTCTGAGACTCACTTTTCGATCATATTATTCTCATCTGATTTCTTTACATTTAACTAAAAAAAATTTGTAAAGAATAAAGAAGGCAAATATTTATTCATGCAAATCTCATAAATGCAGCTCGATTAATATTTATAGAAAAATTAAAAAAATAATAACAACAAATGCAAAATAAAAGAAAAGAGATAATCGAATTGTGAGGAGGAAAGGGAGTAGACGACGGGTAATTATTTGAGGTGTACGCAGAAAAACGTGTTACAAAAAAAAAAATCAAGAATTTTTATTTTCTTATTAAGAAAAGTTCTTATATGAAGTCGAACTTAAATAAGAAAAAAAAAAACAGGTTAACGTAAATTAAATAATTTGTCTTGATCATATAACCCCCCCTATTTCTGTCCCGCCTCACTTATGAGACGGTCAGGATAAAAGTCGATCGTGATCTTTTTTTTTTTTTTTCAAGAAAATTATATTGAACTTTTTATAAATGAAATCTTCACAATTAAAAATATAAAAAATAAACGAACTATACAAATGTTAAATGCCTTCCCTAAATTTATATATATTTATTTTTTGTGCACACAATTTTTATCTAACCAATTAATAACGAATTATAAATTTTTAAAATTTAAATCTCTGTAATGAAAACATCCCTTAAGACTAATAAAATACACTCTGTGCTTGCACTTCAGTTCAGTGAGTATATATACCCTGTGTGTTATCCCCTAAAATCGTAGGTGAGACAACATAATAACAATGATTAGTCCATTGAATTAATATTAAGTATAGAGGGGTTTTTTAAGGGGTTGGAGGTTGGCAATAACAATTATTGAGGGTTGTTTTTAGTTGTTGTGTTCTTTTTTTTCAGTTCCTCTCACTTGTGTTTATTAATTCTTTTTTTTTTCATATTAATGTTTTTATTAACGATATTTTTAATGTGCGTATAAATAAAATCGAAAGTGAATTAGGGGTAGGTGAAGTACTAATATAAGTATAGTTTAATGAGGTGAAAATAAAGTGTGAATTCTTTTTTATTAAATTGTTTTTTATTTCATAATTGCTTTTCAATTTCAATTTCGAGTTATATAAAATTAAATAACTTCGCAGTTAAATTTACGAAGATGAAATCGTCGTATACGTGGGCTGTTTTTATTGAAAATTTTAAATTTGAGTAGGAACATTGAATAGAAAGGAGTATAAAATGAACTAAATTAGGTTATGTCTATATATCTACTTATCTCTTTTTGAATAGAATTGAGTATATAGAATCAGATTTAAGTTTTGCATAAAATATTGAGGGGGAATTGCATAGAAATGTATCTAGTGGTAATCTGTTTTGAGAATAATAAACTACAAAATACGTAATTAATAAAGATTTAAAATTTTGAAGAAAATATAAACAAAATTGTATACAGAAACTTTTTATTAAAATTACATACAAGTTTATTTTTCACGGTTTGTTAAAATGTTTACAGTTAAAGTCAGTCACAATATATGCGTTAACGATCCTTAGAAAACATTGCGTTTTTTTGTCAAATAAACAAATATTTTAACTACAACTCAAATGAACAATAATGTAATGATTTTGTTTATTTTGACACCTTTAATGTACACGTCAAAAAACTGTAACTACAAAATCCCAATTCATAAATATTAACAAATTTTTTGAACCGAGAAAAAGTAGAAGGATAATTTGCATTAGAAAAACTAAAAAAACTTTTCGAGAAGTAAAATCAAATGGTTTAAATTATTTTTACAGTTTTCCCAATTTAATAATGAAACTCTTTATATTGGGCTTTGTTAACATCAGTCATCGTTTTTATATCTATTATTATTTACCATGAATAATGCGTAATGAGTCTTAATATTATTCGTTGAGTTGTTATCATTCTAGAAAATTACACAACTAAAACGAATATGAACATAAAGAAAAATGAACGATTATTGTGTTCATTCTTTGAAATATGTACAAACAATATTCCAAAAGCAGTTAAACTGGAAAGTTGATTTAAAATTAATTCATTTAAATTAATTCTTTTATAATTATTGTAAATCTATAATCCGCATTTAATAATCCAAGGTCGTCATATTTTTTTTTTTAATTCATATAAAAGGAGAATTTTATAAATATATTTTAAGCTTTTTGTATAAAGTCGCAGACATTAATATTATTTAAAATTCTAAAGAGATCACGATCTCACCTATATGAACTGAATTAAGGAATTATTTTTGAATAGGATGCTAATTTAAAGCAAAAAAAAAATAAAATAAACAGAATAAACAAAAAAATTTGTATGCGAAAAATTATAATTTTTAAGTTATTTTCTCTTTATATGGATTAAGTATACTTATTTCATAATATTCTTTATAACAAATGTTATAGTTATGAGCAGTAATTGTTATAATAAAACATATAAGAATTTCGGTTAAACCATTTTTAACTTTTTAACGTTACGAAAAATCAAGTTTTTTTGCCATTATGATGGGGACTTCCAGATATTTTAGTCTTCATACCGAATATTGGTAATCAATAATCGCATAATTGATATTTGATATATAAATTACAACAAAGCTATAGTAATTCAATTAAATATAGTTTCTTATGTAACAGAATTTTAACCATGTAAATTGAATATTTTGAACTGACAAACATATAATGCAACAATATTCTATTGTCATTGATCGTATATAAATATTTTACTCTTGCGTCGAGAAAAAAATGTCAAAAATCATCAGACTTCAAATTAAACATATATATATATGAACAGATAAAAAAATATGTACACTAAATAAAATCAGAAATTGATTAATTATTTAGCGCAATCGCGCACGGTTCAATATTACGATCGCGTGAATTGTATCTTATAGTCTAATCCATCATTGATTCAAATAACTAATTACGATTGATATTAAATGTAAATATGACAAGAAAGAAAATAGAAGACGAAGAAGAAGAAGAAAAGTATTCAATCAATCAATCAATTGATCATGTCCAGTTTATTTTTAAAATCGAGTTGTATATGTTGTCAGACGTGCTATGATCATGTTGATTATTAATGAACGAATCGATTTAAGATTATTTTTGTTGATATTTTTTTTTATTATTATTCAGTTACTGTAGATCAGGGTTGGGTGACTTTATTTGTACATATGAGGATCACTCTATACTGTGATCATTTATTTAATAGGCGCCTAATTTTTTATCGATCATTTAGTATATTTTGTTGATCAAACATTCATTCTACATCATTTTGTATTAAAAACAAAAAAGACAAAAGAGACAAAATCATTTGTGATCATCTAATGATCACAAAGTCCACAGTATATTGTTCTACCACTCCTGGATTGTATACTTTTTTTAAAAAAAAACATACAATTACAATAGGATAACCTAGTTGGACGTAATACGTATTATATAAATTCCATTAGTATGGATGATGGCACGTGGTGAAGTTAGATATTAATCGCAAATGATAATTAATCAAAAAGCATCGATCTGAATATATGAATGGTGAGTTAATTAAGAAAAAAAAATATAAGTGAAAAACGTAAAAAGAAAAAAAAAACACAAAACAAAACAAAACAAAAGGAAAGGAAAGAAAAGAGAAAATAAAAGACGAACGATAAATGCATATATATATAAAATGTAGTTTATTTGGATTGTTGCCCAAAATTTAAATTGACGGAAAATTAATTTTAATTTTATTAAAGGAAATTTTATGATTTTAATCTCTTTCGAATGATGCCAGAAAGACTGACATTGAGTGATGTTATAAGAAGACGACCCTTTGGCAAACTAAACTAACTTAACGCACTGTGCTTAATATAAACACATTTTATATATTTATGTTTTGTTTCGTAAAATGAAGTGACCGTTGAATATTGGAGTCTTGCCCACTCATCCTCCACAATAAATCCCATCTTATAGTCAATCCTTATTTTAAATGATAAAATTAGTTTAAAAGGTATAAAATCAGGGATTAGATTTATTCTGTTTTTCCCCTATTTTAACTTTTAAACAATTTTCCAACAAACAAATTTTCCGATGAACGACCGTTAATTGGAAAATTAAAAAATCATAAAATAGTTTAGAAAAGTTATTCTAAAATTTATCTTTAATTAAATGAAAGTAATTAATTTTGTGTAAATCGGAAAATAATTTTACAATTTCCCCTTATTTCATCGTTTCATCTATTAAAAAGTTTCATCAAACAAAAATAATGTGAAACAAAATAAGATAACAAAGTCGGTAAAAGAAATTGGTAAACCGTAAAAATGATTTGTAAGATTTTTATCATCGTTTTGCAAAAAGAAATAAAAAAAGCTTTTGATCTTTTCTCTTATGCGTCATGAATTTAATTAAGTTATCGCATAGTTAATGACTTTTAGAAACATGCGATCTTGACGCACGATCTAATAGCGTTTAGCTAAAGTATCATAAGTTCATATACATAAATATAATTTCTATACAAATTTACTTATGTCAATTTGGCATGTAATTTGGCTATAACAAAAGTTTAAATTTTGGTCCAAATATAAATAGTTTTTTTTTCTCCATTCGATTTTTATCTGCGTAATTTCAGATAATCTGATGGAAGTGGTTTTACATTTCTAAAATTATGTAATTAACTATGAAAATAATTAATTAATCGTAATTTCTTAATAATTATTATTTGTTTGGTTTTGTTAATCGAAAATACATATGTCAACGTATACAACAAATTTTCAATTATCAAGGCATATATTTTATTTCTCCTTGGAATTTGTCCCCAATGTCAATTTTCTTTTTCTGGATATAAATTTTGAACTAAAAAGAAAATAGTTGAATTTTACAAAGAAAAAGTGTTTACATTTTCCGTCATATCAGATGTTGAAAATTTTTCATCAAGTCAATTAGTTAAATAAACAAGAAAGAATCTTCGATTTTATCAAGTAAATTGGTCATTTTATGTGTTTTTCTGTATATTGTCACAGTGCCAATTTTTCAGAGAATTCCAATCTCTTTCTTTTTTATTTTATATGAATTTGGATCTAATAAAAGTTTAAAGATTCAACGATTTCAAAGTTTTAGTATAGTGAAGCCTCATACAATACACACACACACACACCGAGATATAATACACACGTATAATGCTTTTGTCAAAAAAAAAAATGTTTTGGGCGGGTTCTACATTGTTTCATTTCTTTGAATTCCAAAATTATATGACGTGTGCACTCATGAATGACTAATTCGTTTAAACGGAACTAAAGGTTTTTATGAAAGAAAATTTCATATAAACGAAAAAAACTATCCAACCAAAAACATACAAAATGTAAAACTTTATTCTTTGTAAATAAAGTTCATATAAAATCTTATTTTTATTCTCATTTTCACTTAAATTCCAAAAAAAATATTTTACTTCCCTTTATATCCCTTTATATTACTTTACCCTTCTTACCTCATTCTCCCATTAAATCCACCTTCTACATTTTCTTTAGAAATTTCACCGCACCGTCTCAAATATAACTGTCAGATCAAATGAAAAACTATCTTATATAAAAATATTTTCTCTATTTTTTTTTTCTTTTTTTGGATTGTGTCAGTTCCATGGAGTTTAACTGAACCAAAGAGATATATTCGAATATTGATGTCTTAAAGAAAAATATTGACAAATGGATTAAAAAAAGAAATGAAAATTCACTAGAATATCTTATAGAATCTATCAGCCGAATGCATATGTAAATAAATGTAGAATTCCATCCCTTCTTACACTTCTTCATTCTTCTATAAAAAAGATATACGAATGGGAAGAAAGGGTAAAAGAATTCGCGTTTTTATGCTAATGTTTTTTGGTTTTAAGTTAGTACATCGCGATTTAAAAATAGTTTATTTTGTTGCGTTTTTTCTCTTTTCACACTATCCTTCTATCCCCATTTCATTTCTACACAAAAATACACGCACACACTCTAAGACAGCACGAACACACTCTTAAGTTTTTTTTTGTTTTTCTTTTTTTTTTAAAGAGTTCAGTCAGTCAACGGGAGGGCAAACAAACGAATGACATGTAATTAATTAATAGTAATTAAGAGGGATTAAAAACATATACATGAAGATTAAAATACACAAATACATACATACACTAACGAATATAAATACGTTGTAGTTATTCGGGAACTAAACTGAAAGTCAGAAATTTTTTTTTGTATGTTTTTTTCTGTTTGATTTGGAAAACATGGGAAATATTTTTTTTTTCTAAATAAACGATTCAAGATCTTTGTCATACACGATCAGAGAGGATGAAACGATTAATTTAATTCATATAAACATTTAACGCAATGAGGGGGCCTCAAAGAGGTACCTATCTATATAATTCTTATAACGTGATCCACCAAAAAATGTTTGTTGCTTTCATTTAAAATGTGTGGGATTTTTTCCCATCTATATTTTTAGTACAAACTATTTTGTTTAAAGATCTTTGTTTTTATTTCTTGTAAGAAAAAAAAAGAAAAAGAATATCAGAATTCAATTTCATCATCTCTGAAATGGTTATAATACAATAAATAAGGGTGGGTAGAGTTGAAGGTGTATAGACATTGGTGAACTATACAACAGTAAACAAAAATCATATACATAACATACACACACAAAATACATACACAACCAAAAAAAAAAAAAAAAGAAAAAGAAAAAAAAAAGCAAGAGGAAAAATTCTTTCGATATGACTGCAAGAAATTCATCAATCAAATTTTATATATATACTATTTTTGGTACATAAGAAAATGCCCGTTTTTCCCTTGCAGCCATTTATCCGTCAGATCGTCTCTCTTCATCCCTGTCACCAAAACCCCACATTTTACTAAAATAACAGCAATAACAACAAGAACAAAAATAATAATATAAATAGAATTTCAAACAAACACACAAAATTTTTGTTGTCGTTTCTTTGTGATGTATCTGACGACGATTGAGTGGAGAGTAGTAAGGGATGTAAGGGTAGGTAGAAGTAGGTAGTAGATGTAAAATGTTGTTTATATATATCTATGGAAGTGAGGAGGGTAATAGTTGTGTGTACATTATTATTAATGGATATTCTTAGGTTAGGTCAGTGTGTACACTTTTCCCTTTTGAAAATCGATTTGCAAAAATTGATTTCTTGTTTCTTGTTTTTATTTTTTACTTCATTTTTTTTTTTCTTTTCATTTGTTGTTCTGTCCCGAAGTCTGACAGTTCTTGTATATAGTACAATTTTCATATAATGATAGAAACCATTGAGAAAATTGTCGTGTTTGTACAAATACATAAAATATTTCAACATTCTTTCCGTCCGTCCAATATTAATATTTTTATATTATTTCTTTTATTTTGTTTTATTTTTTTTGTGCTTTAATTTTTCAATCAACAAACATGTTTTTGTCACATCGCGCTATATGAACATTTTTATTTATTTTTTTTTTTTCGCGCGCGGGATTTCTGTGACTTTTCTTGAACATATTTTCTATACGATCAGCTGTTTTTTTTCATATACATTTTTTTCTTGTTGTCTTCTTTAACTTGTCACGTTACAAGAGTGTCATCTTGCGCGATCAAGTGATTCCTTTACAGTTAAAATTTTTATACAAAAACAAAAATTGTCATCAGCTATATACAAAATAAACAGATCAACAAAATAACAGCAACGGAAACGGTTTTTGTCTTGTTTTCTTTGTATTTCTTTCCCATTTTGGTTTTCTAAACCTCAGGATCTGCAATTGGGCAACGTTCTGTTGAAAACACCAACGCACTTAAAACTTAATTTAAAAATTAATTCTTAATTTTGAAACGATTATTCTATTTATTTCTAATTAAATTGAAATCAAATAAAAAAAAAACTTAAAGTTAAAACTATAAAAAAATAATAAATAGAACAAAAAAACAAACCACAACAACAAAATTTACAATATGTGTCTTCCATAAATGTGCTATGTGTGTTTGTCTTGTCATAATAATTTTCGTTTTGTTTCATCATTCTTCTTCTCTTTTCTCCTCCAACAACCATTTCCATCACCAGCCACACTACTGTCTTGTATAATTTTGTTTTTGTTTTTCTAAAAAAACCAAACATCACATCAGTTTGTATTCGAATGGACAGTGACGCTGTCAAAATCAATTTCGCGAATGATACGCCGAGTCAGGTGGTTGAATTCTTGTTCTTCGTTTCTTTTTTAATATTCTTTATCTATATTCTTCATTTTAATAATACATATAATAAAAACTCTCTAAGATGAATACTAAAAAGATACACACACACACTCACAGGAGGCTGACACATCTTTCTATTTGTATACAAAAATGAATCGATGAGATCAATTTTTGTTTTGGTCGGTATTTTCGTTGCAACAGTTACGTTAAAAATTTAATAGAGACATTTTTAAATAGCTCACACTGAAACCACAGAGACATCTATTTTTAACCTTCAACTAAAAAAAATATTAATATAAAATTCAAAGTAACGTTTATTTTTTTCACTTTTAAAAATTTCCCAAAAAATCAAAAGAAAAAAAAATAATTTGCCAATTCCTCTATAGTGTTGACCTTGATCCCAATTGGTCATTCAACAAAATAAAAATAAAATAACGATTTTCAACGTAGGAAAAATCCAAAAAATTCACTAATCCCAAATTATAAACTTTATTGTTTATGGTTTTAACAGTGAACAGCTTAAAAAGTTGACTTAAGCCATGATGCGTGAAAATATTTATAAAAGAAATTTTAAAAGAATAAGAAGAAGATGAAGAAGAAAAGAATTTAAACATTAAATTAATTAATTTTGATTGTTATTTTTAAATAGCAAAGAAAATGTCACCTGAATGTAAATTTATGATGTTAAATCACATTTAGTCTATATTGTGTTGTAGTATTTAGTAACATTACATAGACATAATAAAATAATAGTAAATTTATTTTCATTTTTCATAAAAACAATTAATAAAACAAACGTACACATCAAAGAAAATGTATTTATTTATTTTTTTCAGTTTATCTTGCCATTTTTTTGTTTTTTGTATTTTCTTATAAAGGAAAACATTTTAAATTTTGCTACACTTTTTTAATCCATCTATGATGAAAATTTAATTTTTTTGTTTAGTGATTTCTCGGTTTTTGATTCTTGTCTATTTTTTGGTTCATTGTCCTTTTTCTTTGTTTGTTGTTATTTTGTCTATTAAATTGTTTTTTTTTTTTTGTATTATTATGGAAAAGCGTTTCAGTTTTTTTTTTTCTTTCTCTATAAAGTTTTTTTTTTCTTATTTTGTTTGACGGACGCGCTATTAACTAAATTGAACTCTATAATTAGTTAAAAACTTCTGTCATTTTATTATTATTTATTATATTTTGTAGCTTTTTGTATACTCAACGTATAGAACAAAATTTTTGTATATAAAGTTAATATGGTGAAACTTATTAATTTAACTCGTTTGAGTTTTCATTATAACAAAAAAAAAATTTTAATATTTTTTTGTTTAACGTTGAAATATTCTTTAAAACAATTAAAATAATTAGTCGATTGGAAATTAATCAAAAAAAATTATCATATTTATTGAAAGCAAATTTATATAGAAGATTTGAACTCATTTTTAGAAAATTCATGGTTGGAATGGACAACGAACTAAACTAATTTTTTGAGAGAATTTTGTAGGTTGGTTGAGTTGATTTCGTTGTACTGTATATTGTGAGATTTTAATAAACACAACTTAACTTACATTGAATATTTAAAAATATACTGAGAATTCTGTGATTTACCATTAATTATTATCATTTTCACATTGAGATAGTTTTTCCGCCTAATTAATAATTCCATATGATAAAAAAATAAACTGAAACCCAAAAAATATTTCTTGTGGTTTTTCTTTGTTTAACTTAAAAAGCTTTTTATTGAAAATATTTCTCACAATATCGATAAATTTAATTACTAAACACGAAAAGACTTCTTCTGTTTATCCGTACAATCAACAATATTTTTTATTCAAAATTTATAATTATATGGAATATTATTATCTATAAAAAAATAACACACAAAAAACTTCAACTATTATATAGGATTAATTATTAATAATAAAAATTTATAAAATATTTTTATTTAAATATTATAATTTATATATAAATACTTTGAAAAAATATAACATATAGAATGGTCCAACTTACCTTCCTCCTAATTTATATTGAAAATGTATAACGTAATATATTATCACATCATATACAGTCAATTTTGTTTTGAACGATGAAATTTTAAATTCTTTTAGTTAGTAGTGACTTCATTTTGACGCTGTATTGTAGCAATTAAATATTTGTTTGTCTAAAAAAAATTAAACATATCCGACAAAATACTTGTTTGTTAATTTTGCATATAGTGTTGATACAAATTGAAATTCTAACATATGTTATTATTTATTTCTATTGCACAATATATATGATTAAAAAATAACAAGTTTTAAAATTTGTCACTCACTGCAGATATTCTGTGTTCATCACATGAACAATAACATCTGTTACTATGCTTAAAGAAATAAAATATTATTTTCTTCTAGAATCTATAGATAAACAACATCAATATTTCACAATCATTATGCTTAAGTAGCAAAATCAATGCGCCCTTTTTATAGGTACGTTTCATTTAGGTGGAAGTAAAATAATTGTTCTGTAATAAAAAAAGAAAAAAGAAAAAAATACCTCGTGACTCTTAACGAATAATAATTTTTGTGTGTGATTTTTGCTTCTGAAAATGAAGTTCAAATTTATATTTTTATTTATTAATAATATCTGATCGAACATCGATTGAAATCATTCTTCTTATAATATTTTTGTTTTTATTTTTGTTGTTATTGTTGTTGCTGTTATTTTTTGAGGTATAATATAAGGGTTATTAACAATAAACGGAAGTTATTATTATCAAAAGACGCCATCTAATTAGCATAGTTGGTTATAGCATAAACAAAATATATAATTGACTTCTTCCAACTTAGTTTTGAAGATGAAGCTCATTTTTTCAATTTTTGCAGATTTATGATATATTTTGTTTATATCATCCAGTATGATTACAATCATGTATGATCAAATCAACATTATACATATATGACGCGTTATAACTATTCGTTAATCTATTAACTTCACCTTTATGTCTTTAAATGATTTCATAATAAATGAAATAAGAACCAATGACTAATTGATACATTTTGTTAATTTCAGAGATACAAAAAAAAAATGTACGCACCTTTGAAATAATTCAAAAGTTATAAATTCTTATATAGTAATAAAAAGAAACACAAAAGACTTGCAAAACTTTTAACATTTTCGCTCAATTAAAATTCAAATTTTAATAGAAAAGGAAATGGCAAACTAAATTAAATATTAACGACGCCTCCACCGCCACCGCTTAACATTAAAACAAACTGCCACAAACAATAAGAAAATGAATTAATAATGATTGACAATGATTAGATTTTTGTTCGTTTGTTTTGTGTCTTTTTTTCTTTCTATATATATAAAAAAAATAATAATGTGCAGAGTTTGTTCTTGAAAACAGAGAAAAAAAAGCAAATCAGCCGGCTTAACTTGAGAGTCAAGAAAGAAAAAAGTAAAGAAAGATAGAAAGAAAGAAAGAAAAAAAAAACCAACGGAATTGTGTATTTATAAAGTGAAAGCGTTTTATTTTAAACATTGTTTATATTATTTTGTTAACAACAATGTCTTCTGCATTGTATATTTTCTTCTTTTGCCTCTTCTTGTACTTATTTTTCTTATTTTGTTCCTCAAAAAAAAAAAAAATAATAAGGTTGTAATAATATTTCACCATTAACACTAATCTAAAAAATATCACTATTTTTTCTCTATTTTTTCAAGTGTATCAATTTGTGTCTCTGCTATTTTTCTCTATTTTTTCAAGTGTATCAATTTGTGTCTCTGCTATTTTTCTCTATTTTTTCAAGTGTATCAATTTGTGTCTCTGCTATTTTTCTCTATTTTTTCAAGTGTATCAAGCAAAAAAAAACTAAATAATTATTTTTAAAAAACTGAAAGAAAATAACAAAAAAAAAATTAAAAAAGTAAAATAAACAAAAAAAAATTAATTAATTAGACTTAAAAAATAAGACTTTTTTACGATTTTTTTTTTAATATGTTTTTTTTGATTGGATAACGGAAATTGTTATTATAAGAGAGAAGATTGGCAATGAATATGATTAAAGATTCATTTGCATAACGATTTAAAACATTAAACTTCTAATTAGAATTTTAGGATAATGAAGAAGAGAGGAATCTAACTATAAGTAAATGATTAGATTGAATACAAAATAATTAAATAAATAAAAATTGTTGCTATAAAACTTTCTTTAATTACTTAATTTAGTAACCAAAATATTTCCCATCTAAATATTTAGTTTAGAGACGTTTGACGTTTAGTTACCAAACACAATTTCCATCTAGCTTTTATTGATACAATAAAAACAAATTTTTTGTATAAATTCAAAAGATCATTTTAACTTAGAGAAAAAAAGAAAAATGTATTTTATATTATGTAATAATAATAAAAACGAATAGTAATAAATTTTAACTAATTGGCGGGGTCACAACGGGTTAAATATATAATCAAACACAAATCAATAAATTTTAATTTTTCATTTTATTTATTTATTTTCAGGTACTGTGAATGCAAATGGTGAAACAAAACGTCAACGAACATCCTATACTAGATATCAAACATTAGAACTTGAAAAGGAATTTCATTTTAATAGATATTTAACGCGAAGGCGAAGGATTGAAATAGCGCATGCCCTATGTCTAACTGAAAGACAAATAAAAATTTGGTTCCAAAATCGTCGTATGAAATGGAAAAAAGAACATAAAATGGCATCAATGAATATTGTACCTTATCATATGTCACCATATGGACATCCTTATCAATTTGATATACATCCATCCCAGTTTGCACATTTGAGTGCATAGGACGCGTGGCACTTTTCGAATACTAATTAGAGGCTCAATCAGCTGTATCAGGAACCATATCAAGGATATCAGAATAATCAGGATAACATATTATTTCCAAATAGTAATAATTCTGATTCTTCTAAATATCCACAAGAGTTCTGATCTCAAATTTAATTAATTTATAAAATTAATTTAATTTTTATTTGTGAGATGCAGCTGACTGTGGAGAAAAACATATTTTTTAAAATATCAAAAAAAAAAAGAAAAAGAGAAAGAAAAAATTGTAATAAGAAAATTTTTGTTTTTTCATATTTTTTCCTGTTTTACTTTTTTTTAATTTTCATTTTTATTTTTTTTTTTTTGTTCTTTTTCTGTTTGATGCAACACCGAATTTATTTTTACAAAAAAAATTAATAATATTTCATACGTGACTTAATGATGATCACATCACGTTTATTTATAATTTTTTTTAATCATATTAATTAATTGCTAAAGAAAATTCAGTGTATTCCATCAACCAAAAAAAAAAAAAGGGAAAAAGAAAAACAAAAAAAAGGAAAAGAAAAATAAGCAAAACTAGAAAAGGTGGGAAAAAGAACATCCGAAAATAACAACAAAAAAAAAACAAAAATTAAATCTCTAATCATATTCGAAAAGCCATTTAGGTTTAAGTACGTACTATTAATTTTTAGTTTTATAGCTAAGACACAATTGTACTAAATTAGTTAAGACTCAAATCTCTATACAAAAAAAAAATTATTATAAAAAAATTATATTATTGAAAATATTTCTGTGTCCATGATAAAAACTGATGTGTTTTTTTTTTTTCGTTTAATTGAAATTTATTTATTTTTTTCTGTCGTAAGAAAAAGAAAAAGAAAAGTTGTTTAAAAAATCATTTTCTGTTTTAAGTTGTTTTTTTTTTTTTTTATAAAAAATTTATATATTTATGTTGTGCTTTTACGAATGACTGTTTTACTATACGAATAGAAAGGTCTGACAGAATTCTACAAAAAATTAAAACTTTTGTGAAATAAAATAAAAAAATCAAATCAAAATTTTGTAAAAGCCAACATTTATTGTTTTAAAAATATTTTATTATTATTTTTTTTTTTTGTTTTTCATTATTAAATTTTTTCTCTTGTTTTTTATTTTACATTAATTTTAATGTTTTGAATTTTTAATTTACAAAAACAAATAAAGAAATTGTACTTGATGAAAAGAAAAGTTCACGAATCGTCAAAAAACAAAAACAAAAAAAAATAAGCAAATTTTTTCACTCAATATTATTTTTGAAACAGAAAAAAAGAGATGAAAAAAAAAAAATGTAAAATTATGCAAAATTTTTATAATTAATCGAAAATTATGTCAATTGAATTTTTATTTTTTATTTAACAAAAAAAAAGGATTTTTTTTTTTATGTAAATATTTATGTAAGAAAGAGAGAGAAAATAGAGAAAGGTTAGTTGTAAAGGGGCGACGGGGGGGAGCGCATTAATTTTGTTTTTTTAAATTTTAGTTAATTATTTTGTATAAATTCAATTAATTTAAATGAAAATTTAAATTTTTTTTTATTTTTATTGTTTCTTGGAAAATGTTTTTCATTTGTAATTTTTTTTTTTAATTTGATTAAAAAAAAAAAAAGAAGAAAATATTTTAAAACCGAAAATGAAGAAAAAAAAAAACAAAAAAACGGATTAACAAAAAAAAAAACAAATTCGGATTAAACAGGGCTTTTCGTTCAGTTCGTTCACTTATTACTTGTGACAAAAAAAAAAAGAATATAAATTAATTAAAAGGAAAAAAAAAAAAGAAGAAATTAAATTGTAAATAGAAAATTAATTAATTAAATTTAAATTTGTAATTGTATTTAGTATGACCGAGAGAAAGAGAAAGAGAAAGAGAGAGAGAGAAAGAGAGAAAGAAAGAACAGTTAAAAAGTGAGAGAAATTGGTTGTGTTGGTAAGAAGGATGAATGATGGGATGGATGATGGGATTGATTAGATTGAGTGTGGAATAAAATAGATTTTATTAATTAATTAAATTATAAATTACAACAAAAAAAAAACAAAATTAATTTAAGAAGGAGATAAAATTAATTTATTTGAAAAAAAAACACAAAAAAAAAAAAAAAGGATCATCTGAGATTATTAGTTTTTTTTTTTTTTTTTTCTGTTTGTTCTTTTAGTTTTAATTGAATCCTTTATGAGAGACTTTTTTGTTTTTTTATTAATTCTCTTCCTTTTAATTTTAATGTTTTCTATTAAATAAGTTACTTCTTTGTGATTTTAAGATCCTCTAGAGGACATATGTATAAACGGGACGTTTTTTATTTGTGTTTTCTTGTTGTCATTTTTTTTTTTTTTGAGTTTTTGGCTTTTTTTTTATTTTTTGTCTTTTTTTTTTTGGGTGATTGAATCACAAATCCTTGTAAATAAATTAATGAAAAAATTGATTTTGTGAATCACAATGAATAAGAAATAAATTTGGACAGAATAAATTAAAATTAAGTAAAACATCAACAACAACAACAACAACAACAACAACAACAACAACAACAACAACATAAATTAAGGGAAATTAATAAAGTTTTGATTTTGTCGTTGTTTCTATTCAGATTAGTAGCGGGTAATAAACAAAATTTAATAAAAACAAAAACAACAACAACAACAACAACAACTTATTATGTGGAATTTAATTTAAAATTATTAATTTTAATTAATAAATTATAATTTATAATTTTTTTCAAATAAAGCGAAAAAAAAAGCCGAAAACATAAAAAAAAAAGAACAACAACAAAATAATTAAATTATGGATTTTCGTAGTTTCGTTTTTTTTTTTTTTTGGACTAAAATAATAAAAAATTAAAATTAAATTAATGAGAAAAAATTAAGGAAAAATTATCAGAAAATTAAAAAAGAAAAGATAAAAAAAAAAACATAAATAAATAAATAAATAAAACTTGTAATTTAAATTAAATGTGTGTTTGTATAAAAAGAAAAAAAAAGAAAAAGAAAAAGTAAACTAAAAAATTAAATTAATTAATTATGTAAATTAATAAACAAACAAAAAAAAAAAATTAAAGTAAATTAAATTAAAAAAAAAAAAAAAACAGAAAATTGTAGAATGAATTTTTTTTTTCTAGTTTTTTTTTTTTTTTTTTTAAGAAAAAAAAGAAAGGAAATCTATTTAATTATTATTAATTATTATTAATTATTATTATTATTATTATTTATGTATAAAAAGGAGAAATAAAGAAAGAAAAAAAAAATTGAAGCAAAAAAAAAAAAAAAAAAATATATCTAGACAAAAAAAAAATAAAAAAAACATTAATGTATTAAATTAATAATATATTTAAAGAAAAATTGAAAAGAAAAAAAAAAAAAAAAAAATTTAATAAGTAAAAAAAAAAACCTACACAATAAAGTTTAAGAAAACAAAAAGAAACAAATGAAAATTGTGCGCTGATAAAATATAAACAAAAAACAAAAACAAAAACAAACACAAAAATAAAATGTTTTATTTAAAAAACAGAAAAAATTAAATAAAGAAAAATTAAAATAAAAAAGAAAAACAATTTTCAAATGCATTCCATTTGATATATTTAAAAAAAATTACTTTAATATTGCGCTAAATGCGAACAATTTATTTGGGAGACAAAAACAAAAAATGGAAACAAAAACAAAATGATTGCAAAAAAAATAAAGCGAGGAAAAATACATATTTTAAGTGAAAAACAAAAACAAAAAAACAAAAAAAACAAAAACAAAAACAAAAAAACAAAAAAAAGAAAAAGAAAAACAAAAATAAAGAATATTGTTTAAAATATTGATTATTGTTTTTATTTTTTTATGTGTTTTATTTCATTTACATTTACATCCCCATGCATTGTATTGTATTGTATTATACTTCAATTTTTTATTAACTTATAATACATCAATGACTAAGGTTATTAGTAACTAGGAGACCTACTACTTGAGACCTACTTGAGACCTACTATTTTTGAGGTGGGTTCTGAACCACCTAGCATCTGCATATGCAATTTTAATTCGATTCGACGCATTGTCAGCTCTTAGGAAACATATCCATGATAACTTATAAAAATTTTTAAGGAAAAGGAAACCATTAAATATGAAACCAACCGGTGTAGGTATAATAAATTCACCATTAAAATGTTTGTTCTATTTATTTATATTAAATACAACGAGACGATGTGTACGCATAATAATTGACAGTTTGGTTGCCATTTGTTTTTAATTTATTGCGAGATCCGAGTGAAATTATTTTGTCATATATTAAATTTATTCATTTGTTGTTTTATATTTACTTCGTTTTATCCGATGGGTTTTCATTTTTTTTTTTCTGTTTCTAAGAAAATTTCTAATAGATTTTTTTCGAGACACGAACATTATTTAAATTTTACCCATATGAGCTTTTTATAAAAAATCAAAATCAAAAGCACAAACTAAATAACATTTGCTTTCTGTCAAAAGCTAACACAAATTATTGTAAAGAGCGACATCTTTTTTACTCTTAAATTAAAGTAGCTTTTAAATCATTTCAGCAATTAAGAAGCTTCGATAAAGCTCTTTCCCATTTGTGTAAGCTTTAGATCAAAATTTTAAAATTCAAGTATTTTTATTATTTTCTAATTCTTTTAGATTTTCCAATAACACGATTTTAGAAAAAGAAATGATTGCTTCATATGAATCTACTATTTGAAAATATAATAAATTGCGAGTCTCAATATAACGTCCACACCGTTTATAACGAACAAAAAAAATAATACATGCATAATTTCAAAATGGAAAACAAAACACAAATAATTGTACATTGAACTTAAAAAAACACAACATGTCCGTTTTCACATTTGCCAATGTTTTTAAATCACCCAGCGGCTTTAAAATGTTTTTTATTTGAATGTGAAGATGGCATTGAACGACTTACAAAACCGTTTAAAATTTATTCTGAATTTCGAACATTGATTATTAAATTTTAAAATATACTGAAAAATATCGTCATCCATTATCAGTTTCTCTATCAGGAAAGTCCAAAAATAATAATATTATTATAAGCAAACAAAGAATTGAATTCTCAATTGAATTAATAATATATTTTTGTTTATTAGAAAAATCGTTTCACAGTAACGAAATATTCAAAAGGACTAATATTCAAAAGGACTAACTTACTAACGAAATAAAAACCACTAAATTTTATGTCAATATTAAATGAGTTGTTTTTTTTTTTTTTGATTTGAATTTAATTTAGAAATAAAGTACGAAAAATGTATTGCTGGAAATTTTTTTATAACAAAAAAAATTAAAAATTCAACTGAAATTGAAATTGAAAATAAAAAAATGCATAATAGATCTCGCCTTTTTTTTTTTGTTTTTTTGCTTGGTTTTATTTAAGCAAAAAAAAAAAAAACAACAAGAAAAAACAACGAGAATAAAAAATGTTTAAATATTGAACGTTTTACGTTTTTCTTCTTTATTTCTTTTTTTGTTTTTTTATTTTTTTTGTTTTTTTGTTTTAATTTATAGATGAGAAGAGAATATACTTTCGTATTTTGTTGAAACGCGTTTTATATTATTAAAAAAAAAAAAGAAGAAGAATATGAAGAAGAAGAAATGTTAATTGACAGTGTAACTTAGCTGGTCGATTTTGTTAAAGTTAAAGAGGACATTTTTATAGACAGTTATCATGCGTGGTACTGGATTTTTTATAGTGATTTTATTTGATGAACTTTAAAGGAAATTTATCATCAACAAAAATATTTTATTAACAATTTTAAAAATTCATTATCAAATTTAAACAGACAAGTAAAACACAATAATTAAATGTGAATTATAATTTTTATCAGAAAAATATAATTTTTCATATATTGTTGAAAAACTGTCAACTTTTTGTTTTTGTTTTTTTTTTTTTTTTTTTTAAAATCAAGAATTCATTTATGAAAATCACTATAGTTGTAGTATCAGGGCGTGTATTTTGATACAAAAAAAAAACTTTAGTTCAATTTTTGACTTCATACAAGAAACAACTTGAACAAGCTTTTTAGCTACAAAAAAAAAAGTGGGGAAAGAATAATTTTTATTTATTTTTTTTTTGTACATTTTTTTCTATGTTTTTTTTTTGTTTTTTGCAAAACTTTCAAGTTCATTTTATAAGCTTTTTCTTAAATTTAATTTAATTTAATTTTTTTTTTGTTACTTTAAGTGATTAATGAAACCTCCTCCAACCTATTTTAAGTTTTTAATTCTTCTTTTTTTTTGGCTTGTGTGTTGCATCATTTTGTTTTGTTTTTAAAACTTCATTCACCTAAAAAACCCAAAAAAAAACGACAACGAAAAACCGACAAGAAAAAGTGAATTTTTGTTGTGGAAACAGGAATTCAAGGAAATGGAATCCCAAACCGGAAACTTCAACAATTTCTTGTAAGTAATTAAAAAAAAAATATGTTACGCGAATTTTATATTATTGTTGTATATTTTAAAGAATTTCTCTTAATTTTATTTCTTTTCAAATATTGAAATTATTTTAAAATGTGTGTGTGTGTGTGCAACAAAAAAAAAATTAAAAAAAAAAAAAAAAAACGAAGAGAGAGAAAAAAAGTTGTTGTTTGGTTTGAATCTTTGATGATTGCTGTGATGATAAAACGAATGAACATCGGAGAGAACCTTGATTTTATAGTTGTTGTTGTTGTTCTTATTCTTGTTGTTGTTGTTATTTTATTCCGTAATGTTCTAATTCTATATTCCTACTTTTTTTTTAAATAAAAAACCAAAAAAAAAAAGAAATAACTAAAATTGAAATCATTTCAGACTTTGCATTTCCTATTACAATAATAGATAATTGTTTTCTTCTTCTATTTTTATTGTTTTGTTATTTTAGGTTTTAGTTAAATTATTTTTTTTTTTATATTTTTTTATTTCAAAGTTATACTGTTTTTTTTTTTTTTTTTTTGTTTTACTTTACTTTTTATAATATGTTCATTCTTCATACAAAAAATCAATTTGAATTTAAATTCGTCTTATTAACATAAATTATGGTTTTATTTTTATTTTTATATTTTTTTTTTTTTTGGTTTTTTTTTAAACGATACAAAAAATACAACTAAAATAAAAGTAGGCAGAGTCAAAAGAAGAATAAATAAAACACAATATTCACAATGATTCTTCATTGTTTTTTTTGTTGGTTCTTTTTTTTTTCTTATTTTCATTTCTTGTTTGTTTGCTTTTTTTTTGTATTTTTGTATTTTTGTATCATTAAAAAAGTTTCAATCATATTAATTTAAGGGTGGTTTTTAACACTCTGATAAAAATCCCTTCCATCATCAACATCATAAGAAAAAAAAAACTGCTCTTTAATCACCACCCTGTTTCTCTTCGTTATTATCAAACATCCATCGACCCACCACCAGTAAATACCTACCTCCCTCTTCCTCATCCTTCTTCTTTCTCTTCTTCTTCTTCTTCTTATCGTACCATTTCGTTTCTGTCGTCAGCATATAATAATATATATAGAGAGAGAAAAGTCCCGGCAAAACATACACAAAAAACGGAATAACAGCAGCGGATTCGTACCGAAAAGGAAAAAAAAAAACACATTTTCCATCCTGCATTATATAATAATGTTGACAAGAACGGGGAGGAAATATCTATATAGATGTGTGTGTGTGTGTGTGTGTGTGTATGTATGAGAGTTAGATTTTTAGGGTGGAAATGAAAACACAAATGTACATTTTGAGTGAGGGAGTTCCGAATATCAAAGACTCATACACGCGGACAGATTTTTTTTTCTATTATTTTTTTGCAAGGAAATTGAATGCGCATGCTTGAAATTTTCCTCCTTTTTTTCTGGCTGGATTTTTATTGTTAATGGAATTCTCTCAATGCGTTCAATACAGATAGATGTGTGTATATGTTTTTGTATGTGTTTGCCAGGCATGTGTGTATGTATGTATGTGTTTGGCCGCACCCTGTACACAATCCCTTTCTTTTAAGAATTATATTGGTTTATCTTCGACACAGATTTTTACCTTTTTTTTTTTCTTTCTGTTCTTCCTTTTTTCTCTCATTTCTTTTTTATTTTATTATTATTATTTTTTTTCGGTAAAAACGGATTTTCTTCAAAAGAAAATAAAATGTCCTATACAATTCAATAAAAGTCATAAAAATAAAAGAAGAAGAAGAAGAGAAGAAAAAAAAAAAGGACGCTCGTTTAAAGAGTATGATTTACACATCCTGGCATCTTCTCCGTTTCTGTTTTCAATATTTCTTCCTTTTTTTTTTATTCTTTCTGCTGCTTTTTCTCTAGGGGAGAAAATCCTCCAGTTCGCTCATCAATTTTATCGTTGTTCTTGCTTGTGTTCGTATTTTATCAAAATTATTTTGTAGGATTTTTTTTTTGGGGAGCTTTTACAAAAAAAAAAAAAAAAGGGTAAAAATAATATTTTCGTTACATAATTTCTGAACGTGTATAAATTAAACCCTTTTTTTTCTACAAATAAATAAATGGTAGGAGAGTGTGAGGTACCATGTTTAAAACTCATTTCGATTATATTTTATTTATACGCAGTACATTAAAGAATGCATCCATTTAATTTTTAATGCATAATGCAAGTAAAAAGGAAAAGCAAAAACAAAAAAAAAAAAAAAACGTTTAATTAAATTCCTGTAATTTTATATATTTGTCGTTTCCATCGTCTTCATCTTTATATAACGTCTTATGGGTATTTTAATAATATGCAGTTTTTTCTTTTACGTTTTGTACAATTTTATTTATATTGAAGAGTGATGAGACCAGAAAAAATATGTTTGATGAGGAAGGAGAAACATCAGGAACAAATAAAAAAACAACAACAACAATATCATAATTATGAAAAATTAAAAATTTTCACCACGAACACACTGTAATATTTTATATATGGCATGTAGCACGTCAAATCAACTCAAACCAAGTCAACGGTCTTTTATTTGTTTTTTGTTTTTTCTGTAATTTTGAACGCTGTTGGCTTTCATCCTATATTAAATACGGGTTATCCTTAAACGCGACGATTCTAAGAATTATTGAAATTCTTGTGTCATAAAAAGAAAATATTTATTAAAAAATAGAAACACAGATCCTGAGGGATAAATAAGGAAAAATTGGTTTATTACCGTTGACTGATGTGACGGATACGGGATTGATTGGCCTTGTAAAAAGTAAAATAAAGTAAACTTGAGTAAAATAAAATGAAAAAAAAAGGAGAAAAAGGTGAAAGTCGTAGTTGGTAGTTTATTGATGGTAATTTAGGGAAATTGAATTTTTTCTTTTGGGTCGACCTCGACAGTTACAGGCATAAATATAAAAAAGAAAAAAAAAACAAGGCCTAAGAACCTTTCTCTCTAAGAAGCCAGCGACAAAGATCAATTTTATTGCGTTCAACAGAAAAACGAAAAGAAACAGAAAAGATTTGCTTAATACGAAATTTTTTTTTTTTGTCTCCTATATAAGAGGCAAAGTAAAAAAAAAAACAACAACAACAACAACAACAACTGTAAAGGAGAGAGAGCAAAAAAAAAAACATATAAAATATCAAATAAATTATGAAATTAATTTTTTTTTCTTTCCTCTTCTTCTCTTCATACATATTTTTTTTTTAAGCGATGTATTTTTTATATGATGTCATATACAAAACAACATACTTAAAAATGGCCGACAGTGTTGCCGGTTTATTATTTTTGGGTTAGATGAAGGGTGGTGGTGGTGGAGTGAAATATCGTCTTTTTCAAACGGGATTTTTTTTCGTTCTTCATAAGAAAAAAAAAAAATACCAACTTTAATTTATTCCTTGCACACAATTCAATTACAATTTTTTGTTGTTTTGTTACTGTTGTTGGTATATTTATATGTAGTTAGTTGTATCGAATGAATGCGAACTTATTCTAAATTATAGAAATTGTTTTTATTTTTATTTTTTATTTTGCAACTTCAACTAATCAAATAAGTCGAATTGGGTAAAATGTTGAAACAAATGTAGAGGAAATATATGGATTTGTAAATGATTTGTTGAATTATTATGCGGTTGTGTATAATTGAACACATGAAATTATCATTTAATTTTTGCTCGTACACTTACACGTGATTGTATATTTTATCGATATTAAATACAAAAATAAATATAAAACTATAAAAATATATACCAATTTAAGTCAAGTCAAGATGATGAAAGACGAGAGAAAAAAAAAATTAAATTTAAAAAATTAGAAGAAAAAGAAAAAAAAAAAAATAATACAAAACAGAAAAGAAAATGGTTGCCAATTGGAAAGTCACGACAAATCTTTTTTAAAAAAAATCCAGTTTACTTACTTTACTTATTATAACTATAGTTGGTGTTATATAGAGGAGTACGGGGTAAATTAGGGGTACCCAATTATTACATATTTTTTCATCATAAATAATAAAGAAAAAAAAAACAACAAAAAATGTGACTCTGAAAAATAAAAAAATGTTTTGAGTTCAGAAAAATTTGTGTTCGAGATTTTTTTTCATCATCTTTTTCTTCTTCTTCTTTTATAATATTTAAGTTAATGTTATGACGAAAATTAGTGTTACTTATAACAAGTACGATAATTAAATTTTAGAAATTCATAACGTAATAATCAAATATTTTAACACATGCACACAAATAACATTCACACAAATATACTAACTTTCCATATAGTAAAATTTTTATATATCTATCACAAAAATTTAGTCGCGACAAATTGATTTCATTTTATTATTGGTCGACGCCTTTTATTATATATGATAGTTTTTTTTTTTATTTTTGACGCGTTTGTTAGACGACGACGACGACGACGAACAAATAGTTCAACTTATAATTATATTATTTATAAAAAAAAAGGTATAATTTCTTATTAAATGTATAATTTTTAAACAAATTTTGTGCAATGAGAAACTTTAAGCATATAGATTCTTTTTTCATTTTCATATTAAAATTATTAAATCTTTTTTTACTTTTCAATATAACGACGTTACAATTGTGTAATTGACAGGGTGATAGAACAACTGAAAGATTCTAAGAGGACATTTAAGGAGAATATTTCTAATATTTGTCGCTACGCTTTTATACAGATCATGTAAAACAAAAATAATCAAAAAGTCCATAATATTAACTGAAACGATGTCAACGGTAACCAAAAATTGTAAACTTGTCGCCAAGATACAACAAAATATTTATAAAAACAAAAAAAACTAAAATCAATTTCACATTTGAAAATGACTATACTTTTTCTGACTACGCTTAATAGCAACAACAAAAAACTAACAACAGAAGAAAAAAAAAAACATTTAAGAGACAAAAAAATAAGTTTTGTATTTTAATAAAAAAAAAAAAAAAAAGAACAAAAAAACAAAACAACGGCAACAACAATATCTAAAACTGAACTCGCATTTTTTTGTAGTTTTTAGTTAGTTCTTTTTTGTGTAAACAGGGTGAACTTTTGAATGCCGGCATGCCGTCGGCACATTGTCTTTTTTTGTTCTTTTTTTTTTTTTGTTTGTTTTTTATGGAGCAGAAAAACTCGTTGACCTTCAATGATTTTTGACATTTTTCTCTTTTTTTTAACTGAATCCATAAAATTAATATAAAAAACTGAGCCAAACCATTAAAAAAAAACAGTCAAAAATTAATAGAATTGTTTGGAAGAAAATTAAGGAGAACGAGTGGTGATAGAGAGTACAAGCAAAAGAGAAAATCCCGGAATTTGAATGAAAGTATTGAAGGAGAAATAAATAATATTCACCCTATCATTTCTCATCATCACATATTTTTCAACCACTTTTCTTTTTTCACGCGAAATGAACGGGAAAAATCCAAAAGAAACCTCTTCACTGCCTAGGGAATCGTTTTCTATCTCATTTCCTCTTATGTTGCGCACCAGCATCCATAATCTTCAGATTCCCCTTAAATATATAAATTTTGTTATTATACCCATGGCGGCCATGTCGGATCAAACTTCTTCGCTGCCAGCCCTTGTATTTATGTATGTATATATATATATATAGATTATATTCTATATACGCACACAACTTCATATACACATCCAAGGCAAAACCATACACAAATTTGTGTATCATCACATCGCGTCATCTTTTGCGCACTTTTATCTCACTCTAATCGTGTAATTCCTTTCATTTCGCTCACTCTATCGATCCGTTCGCAGTCGCACACACAAAATGTCTGCTCTTTAGTTATTTTTTTAGGAAAGAGGGTTTTGTTTCGCTCTGTTTGAATATTTATGCATGTGTTTGTAAATATATAAGAATGGGTTCTTAAACTAAAAATAAGGTCGGCAAATTTTTTTTGTTTGTTTTTTTTATTTCTTTTCTTTTTATCTTTCTTCTTCCTGACAAAAATAAAAAGATTTTTGCAATTTTTATAAAATTATCCTAAACACAAAAAAACGCCTCTTAAAACTCTTCAAATAAAAAAAAATAAAGTCTTCCAACAAATTAACTCAAAAATTAATTTAAAACAGGATTAAAATGGACTAAACGGGAATAATCCTTTTTTAACGATTGGATTATTTTACATTTTGACTTCGTCTATAATATTTATCTTGTTTTTCAGGATTCTAAATACATAGACCTCCCGTTGACTGTTTTACGGTTTTATTGTTTTGACATCTGTCGGCGATCAACATAACATAAAAAAAAAGAAGTACAAATGAATTCAAAGATGGCCACTCCACTTATAGAAATTATTTTTTTTTTAGAATGAAGTGAAATATATCATCCAATAAAAAACATTTAAATTTGATTCATTGTGCGTCTGACTGACACTGACGCAAAGAATTAGTTAGATAATTTGTTCCGAAAAAAATTATGCGCTAAATGAGGGGCAATTTATAATGCTAATATTACCAAGATTTAATTGTTTTTTTTTTCTTTTCTTCTTAATCGTATATTTTTGTTTTTACTTTTCCAGACATAACCTAAAAAAATGTTATATACATTTATTTATTTTTAAACAATCAATAATGGCACTTAAAATCATACAAATTCAGAATAAACTCTCATTTCTAAATAATGTGACTACTAGAATTCCCCAAAGTAAGATTTGATTGATGATCCATATTATTGTTGTGTTTAGTTATCTATTTATAAGTATATCATTTCAAAACATAGAAATACATGGGACAAACTGTTGTATTATGTAAACGTTACGTTAATTTACGTTCATACATAATATTCGTTTAAAAAGTCTTACGCATTATTTGAATTTTTATCTTTATTTAAATAAACCGTTCACTGTATATCAGTAGCAAAATCTTAATACAGACATTTTATACTTATCTAGCACATTAAATATTATTTGTATATTTAATTATTCTCTTAATTTATGAAATATGAAAACAATAAAATCTGTCTAAAGGGAGCATTGATTTCATAAAGAAATTTTAGTCGAAAAAGTATTAACATTATTAATGAAATTCAAATTTGTTTTAGTGAAAATGTGGCGCTTTTATTGTTATTGATTCTAAAAAAGGGTTTGAAATCATTTTAAAATAATCAAAAATAAAAAATAAATAAATACGCCTCAATTTGTTTTTCAATCAAAATCTATTCTGGTGCCTTCGTATAATGTTGTGACTATAAAGTACTTTCATCATTATAATTTTGTGGAGGGGGAGTAATTGATATTATATATAGTGTATATTTTGTCAGCAAGTATATATAAAATTTTACAACTTCAGATCATAAATTTAACAAAAGACCTCGACCTCCAATATTATATAAAATCATCATCATCATTATTATCATCAACTTACACGGGTAAACATGACTTTGATCAATTTTTTATTTTATTTGACTGTGTGTTAAAGACATACTTTGTTTTGCTCTAGAATATTATATGTATGAATGGATAAATACATATAAACATATATGAGAGTTAAGATCAGCTGATTTTCCTCTTTGGTTTCGTTTAATGACTCAGCACAACGTCAGCTGTGATTTTTCTTCTTCCTCTTTATCTTGTTCTTCTGGTGTTTTATATGCCGGCATTTATATTAGTATAAAGTGTTTTATTGTTTGCCGGTTTTGATCTTTATTATAAGAAAATTTAGACAAAGTAGTATTACTAAAAATTAAGTGACCGACCCGATCAATCCCCCATCATATGATCTAAATATTTTTATTTATAAAATAATTTGTTTCCGTTTATATTTTTCCCTCCATTTAGCTTGATCGATAATTTTTTACTGAAAATTTCACCACCCCTCGATTATTCCATTTTACGCAGGTGCGTTTTCACCCCTCAACATCCAACCAAAAATCTGTCATCAAAATCAAGTCACGTAAATTTTGCTGGTTGCCATTTTTTTTTTTTTTTTTTCGTTCTTTACTTCCATCCATCCATTATGGGAATTTAAGAGGGTGGTTGGCTGGTTTTTCTTTTTTGGTGAAAAATATATGCGAAAGACTAGAGAGCATATTTTTCTTCTTTTATTTTTTTTTTTCTTTCCTTTTTAGGTTTATTGAATATTGATTCAGAGTAGCAATTTTTTCTTTTTTTTTTTTGTTTGGTTCTCCTTTTATATATATTATGCGGGATTTTGTGTTTTATATCCTGGGAATTATTAATGAAAAACAATTTTCCTCTATATAGTATATAAAAGAGGTGGTGAAGAATGAAAGGGGCGGGGGGTGGAGAGGAGAAGAGGAGAGAATAAGAAGATGAAGTTGAAAGGTACATTATATTAAAATTGTAATATGTCCTTGGATATTATATTTTCTGAATATTGGATTGAATGTTTTTTTCTTTTCCTTTTTTTTTACTTTTGGTATGCAAATTACGAAAGTGAAATAGAAAGAAGGAAAAAAAAAACAACCGAAAATGCGGTTTGGAACAGTAAAACTGTCGACAAGAACATTATTTATATCACTTTATCAAATTTTATTTATTTTCATATAGAATGGATGGATAAACACATTTTATGGTTCACTCTGTAATACATTTCATTCACTATACCACTGGTATTCCCCTTCAAACCCCCCACTCTTTTTAAAGCACAAAAATAAAAGGGAAAAGAAAAAAGAGAAAAAAACATTTTTAAATTTAAATTTAAAATGGGAACGCGATGTTTATCAACGCCATTCAACCCTGTCAATAATTTCACTTGGGTGAATTTTACTTTTATACTCTCACTCCATACGCACCTTTTTCTATACGGCACACATGCTCACATACATACACACATCTATATCCTATTCATCCCCTTTATTTTTGCTCCTTACCCAATGTATATAAGGCTAATAATATGTAGAATGAAAAATAAATTCGTTGAATATTCCTTGGTGTTCCTGGATTTTTATTTTGAGCTAGGAAATTGATCTTTATTATATATGTATGTGTGTTTGTATATCTATAAGGATGTATGTATATAAAGTACAGTGAATACCCAACAAATCCAATGACGACAGATGTTTAAAACATTAAAAACCCTTCGACTAAGGTTTTCGTACTTTATTGCTTTTTTCCTTTTTTTTTTCTTGTTTTTTTTTTCTATCTTAAAACATTAAAACTTGCGTCATATTGCGTGCGTATATGTATGTTCATATGTGTGTTTATGCATGTGTGTCAAAAAAATAGAATATATATTTTGGGCAAAAGTGTATATGCCTATATGTGTATGTATGTGTGTGTGTGTGTGGATAATAACCCAAACCAAACGAATAATAAATTTCAAATTTTAGAATCCGAGGGAAAAAAAAAATTCAAAGTTGGGATAAAATGGAATGAAAATACATGAAGGGAAATTTCTCTTGATATCAATTTTCTTTTATTTTTCTTTATATAATTAATTAGTCTTAAGTTTAATCTTTGCTTTGCTATATAAAATTATTTATTGTTTTCTTTTCTCTTTTGTTTTAGATAACTCGTCGGTTAATGCTCTACATCTACCCTGTAGATCCGAATTTGTTTGAAATTTAGCGACAAATTCGGTTCTAGAGAGGTTTGTGTGGTGCATACTAAGCAACATTTAAATAGAACTTCAAGAAATTTTTATTCTAAATACATTTTACTTTAAAGAACCATCGAAAAATTGATGTGATGGTCTTCAGCCGTTAAACTCAACCAGCAATGGAATGAATTAGCAAGGACGGCGGTCCCATTTTTGAGAATTTTTTCTGAAATTATTTAATTTATACAACTTTCAACGAGATTCTTAACATTTCGTCGCATTTTCTTCAGTTGTTATATTTGCGAATTGCGTGTCAATGCCGCTACTGATTTTTTCCCTTGTTATTTTTTTTTTCTCTTTCTGTAACAAATTATGATGCCAAAGTTAAATAGGGAAGTACATATACACACCGAGGCTTACACACACAAACAAACATCCGTAAATAAACGAAAGAGAAAATTATGCGAAGATTACTGTGCCGAGTGTGCGAATGAATTTTTTTTTTCTTTTGGTGATGCGGGAAATTGAAGAAGAAAACGAAGTAACAAAATGGAAGGATGGTTTGCAAAAGTGGGTGGTGGAAACACCAAAATGACGATGAAGAAACAAAGAGACGTTGAAGGAACTCAATTTAGATAATCAGGAGATGATAACGGGTAAGTTGGTAAAATGAGTTAGGAGAGGGTTGGGGGTGTAGGAAAAAGAAAATAGAAGGAAAAAAAAGGGATCAACAAGGGTTGTATATTTCAAATCCGTTTTTTAAGAGAGACAACCACCCTTATACACATTTTACGAGTCATCCAATTTTCTTACCTAAAAAAAAAAATAACAGAAAAAAAAACAAAACTCTTTTATACAGAATTTTCTTTTTCACTTTTTCTTTTCTTTCCTTATTTTCTTTTTATTTCCCTTTATTTCATATTAATAAAAAATATTTTCGTCCATTTTATTTTTTGTTGAATACAAAACAACAATAACACTCTATTTTCTATTTTCCTTCTCTGTGTGTGTGTGTGTGTGTGTAATTTTTCTTTTTCTTTTAATCAAATTCGACATAATTTATATTTTCTCGTTGTCTTTTTTTTTTCTTCTGTATTTTAGAAGAAAAAAGTGTCAATCAAACTGATGAAATTTTCACATTTTCTCATTTCGTCTTTTTTTTTCTGTATTGCAAAAAAAAAAAATTCTTTTCCGTTTGCCTTACTCACATCTAAATATTTCTCTCATTCTTTCTCTTTCACTCTTTGTGAAATATATTCCGTAAACTTTTTTTCTTTCCCAATTCTTTTAAAGAAGGGAAGAAAAAGTTTTGATTATTTCGATTGTCTGAAATTTAGATAGGTTTTTTTTTTTTTTCTGGTTTTTTTGGCGAGAGGTTGGTTTTGTTGAGTTGAGTGGCAGCCATCATAGAACAATATTTATATATATTTTGATAGGGGTGAAAGAGAGAGAAATTGTAAAAGAAAGTGTGAGATAGAATGTAAGTTGATTTGGGAATTTTCAAGATGACAGCTGAAGTGTAGAGTACGCGGTGGTTTTATTTTTATTAAAGGAGTGGATTTATTTTTTATATGATTGAGATGTTGTTTGGTCGGATATTTTTAATGGGGTATGAGATTATATTGTTGGTGTTTCTTCTTTACTTTCTATGTTTTATTTATACAGAGAAAAACAAAAACACAGAACACAAATAAATATTTAATTTTTATATTCATGTTATTTTTCTTGTTAAAATTTTATATTTGTCTCTTGGCTTGTCTTTCTTTCTTTCTTTTTTCTTTTCTTTTCAGATCATTCTTATATTATGATATTAGACCAAAGATGAATGCGCATAAACATCAATAAATTATTGTATTTTAGTTTGTTTAAAAAAAACATTAAAATTTCACTTCATTTTGTGCCTAATTTTAAAGTTCATCTGAAAGATGATAAAATCAAACAATTTTGCAAATATTAAAAAAAAAATGTATATTAAGATTTTAATTCTACTTATGATTTAATTCTACTTAATTCTGCTTCCAAGTACAATCAAATGTAAAACTAAAAAACACAAAAAAAAAAAAAACTAATGTACGCGGTCGCTGATATGATTCAAAAGTCAGGAAAAATTTAAGACAAAGATTAGTTAATTAATTTCATAATAAATATTTGTACTTATATATATAGTTTTATTTATAGACTGACTTAAGATTTAGTTTAAGATTAACTTTTTTTTTTATTCACTTTTATTATTTTTTTCTAAATAAAATTTTAATTTAACTTTGAAACAAAATATCCGTGTTTTTTTTTCTCATCCATTTGCACTTTAATTAAATAAATTAATTTATAGATATTTTAAGCTCAATTGTGCCATTTTAGTTTGTTTTTGTTTGTTTTTTTTTTGTTATCTAATTTTGTAATTAAAAAGTTATTTAATTAATAAAACAATTTACTTTTACTAAGCTGTTACAAATTTATGTCCAATTATTGGTTTTTATATTTAGATAAAAACTTTGAGATTTCTGCCATCAAGTTATGAAATGTTGGAAATTAAAATTATTGAATTATAAAGAAATATGTTTTCTAAATTTAGGACGAAATGTTAATGTTTTATTTTTTAAGCTTATTTTTTAAATATATTTGTTTTTTGTAAAAGAATTTTTGTAAAATGAAAATATGAATAAATAAATGAACTGATTAAATATTTTATAAGCAGAAAAAATATAAATTGTTTTTTATTTTATAAATCCTTGAAAATGGAACCATGCACATTATTTTCACCTTTCTACAAATTCCTTCTTTTTTTTGTCATTGTGTTTAATTATTTCTCGTATTTTTTTTTTTAATGTTTTTGGTGAGTACAATTCTAAACATGAAATATTCTCGAATATAAATTTCTTATGTTTCTACATGACAACCAACAAATGATGTTTGTAATTTTTGAGGTTCGTAGGTAAAATTATATACCTGCCAATTTTTGTACATCCGCTAAATCATTTATTTTACTATATGATAATGAAAATGTTTGGATCACAATATTCTTATTTAAGGTCTGAGTATATTATAGTGTAAGTATAGATAGGGTACTCAAAGAAAAAGGTAGGTATAGAGATATTTTGAATATCTTTTATATGAACTCATTTACACGGAAATTGTAGAACAACATTATCTTATCTACCTAAATATAATTGTTTAATATAAATTTTATTATGAACTTAAATTAAACTTTATCCCTTGTTAACAAACAACCTAACAATAAGGTCATTTGGGTTTTTTTTTTCTTTTTGCTTGTTTACCAAAGTATTAAATGTATTTCCTTCTATATTTATTTTATTTCTCAAAATATTAATTATTTAAATTTTTTATCCAGATGTGAAAAAATGAAAAAAAAAATTTAGTTAGCTAAATGTATTATTTCTCGTTTTCAAATTCATTGAAATAATGTAATTATATAATTAAATTATATAGGACGTAGTAAAATTTGTATTTAAAAGAATTAGAATTATAAATTAATTTAATTTATCCAATAAACAAATAATATGTACGACAAATATTTTCATTTTTTTTTGGCGATAATAAACCTATGAATCAGCCATTTTTTTAACTTTTATTCCTACACATTAATTGTTAAATCCATGAATATAAATTAAATAATAATAATTTTAAAAAATTATTAAATTAATAAACAAAATGTCAAATTCTAAACAATTTTTGCTAAGGTGAACGAGCCTTAGTATGTTCACAAACTCAAGGATATTACACTACTACGTAGTAGATGGCGCTCCATGTATCATATTTAAAACTAAATTCTTTCCAAACCTAGCGCAATTTTCCAAAATATTCACAACAAATCCAAATATATTTCTTAAATTAATGGACAAGGGAAGTAAATGCTACTCATTATTTTTTTAGATACTAGACCGATAATGGAGTACTTTTGTAGAATAAACATTATGTCTAATAATTTTTTTTCATAACTAATTTTCCAAAAGAAAACTCAAAATTCAGACATTATAGGACGATTGGACTTATGGTTTCATTTGGCAATATTTCAAATGTGACGTCATTAAATTTATATGTTTGTCTCTTTCTAAAAATATAGTTTACCCTGTCGAGTGATCAAAAAATTTCCCCTGTTTGGGCAATTCACTTTTGTTGACGATTTGACATTTGTTTACAATTTTTGACAACTGTTTTTTTGTGAATGACATTTTATGTTGAATTTCCGAAACTATTTAATTATTATTATTTCTAGTTATGTTTATGCAAATTACTTCTTAAAAGAAAACAATTAAATTGTTAATATTTAAATTTAAATTACAACTTTTTCCTTCCTGAATATCCACATCTTAATTTCTTAAATGCAAATAAAATTTTCTTTCATTTAAATTTGAATAGCATAAGAAACTAATTTAATGATTTAAAAAGAAATTCCATTCAATAATACTTGATTTAATTCAGCCTTGTTCTAGCAACAGTTACAAAATTCATAAACTATTTGCATTATTTATATTTTAGTTAGTAAACTAACTAAATTTGAGATTTACTGCAACAAAAAGCTCATATATATAAGTAAAGTTCACGAAAAAATTGTTTTAATATTATATTATTTATTCTGTTTATTCCAAGCATTATAATATTTAAATACAATTATTTTTTTCATTTTTATAAATAAAAAAAAACACTTTTATCTCTTATTCTTGTAATCTGTTTAAATATTAAGTATATGGGCTTTTAGTTGTAATTCATAATTGATGTTTTATGCACGACACCGTTCCAAAAAACTAGGATATGATAGCTATTCAACAGCCAGCATTGAGTTCCATAAAGTCTTTGATCTGTATACGAAATAGTATGGTTTTGGATCGATTCCTTCACGTTTATATCCTAAAAAATTACAAATCTTTGTTAATTTTTATGTACAACAATATTGTTTAAATATATTTACCATCATCTTTTGTTACATTGTAATCTTTAAGCCATTTAATAGCATCACCAAATGATGGATTCAATTCATATAATAAATTACCTTGTGGCGATTTTAATACTCGATCAACAACATTACACACCAGCGATTCTAATCGATTTAATATGAATGTTATGAATGGATATGTTTCTAAATAGTTGCGAGCTTTGTGTAAGAAATGCCTCTTCACTAGAAATTGAAATAGTTTTAATAAAGAAGAGTGTTTTTATAAATCAAATATTTAACCAAAATAATCCAGTTTGAAAAGAGTGTCGATGGTGTTACTTCTGTATAATCCAAATCAAAATAATGACTTCTAAAAGCTTGCATGGCAACGCTACGCATTTTAAGAATTTTTGATGTATTTTCTCCGCGAATACAATTAATGTTGACCTTTCAAATGCTTTACCTAAAATTTAAAAAATTAAATTAGAAACGTTTTACCATCATTGTATTCAGCATCACAATAAATATGAGAATTAATACGTTTTGAGTCACTTTCCAATTAGCCATCATATCATCATTTGCTGAAACAGCATCTTCTTTCAAAGCTTCGCTTTTGCTAATTCTTCCGTCCTTATTTATGTTACCTAAAATATTTTTTTTATTATTTTTTATATGATTAGCTTTTTTGTTTTATTATTTTTAGTTAGAACATCACACAATATAACATGATTTATTTAAACTTACCTTAATATTACTTTAAACAAATTCCATTACTTTGAACTGATTTTATTTTATTTATTTTCACAACCAAAATATATATATGACATTTAACAAATTTGTTGTGGGAAATTTTTGTGGTCATTATTTTTTTAGTTTTATGTCGTGCAAATATAAAAACGCTACAACGTTATTTAAACATTAACTACAAAATTATTTAATAAAAAAAAAACTTATTTCTTTAATAAATACTCTCAGATTTAGTTTTAAATATTATTTTAAATATTAAAAAATATAAATTTTTGAATATACATTAAAATAAAACATGTTATATCAAATAATGTTTAAATATATCGGTTGATTTTTAAATAGCATTATGGTAGAGCATTGCTGTACCATCTATGATCGAAAAGCAAAACTATAAATTTCCCTAAAAAATTTTATCGTGCTATTCACTTTACTCTAATGGTTTCATACCTGTACGAAAAAGAAGGAAAATCCATGACGTCATATTATACCTTATTTTAGGTAAGCGACTTTTTTGAACGAAATTGGATATATCTGCATTACCAGATTTTTTAAAAAATATTTAAAAACACAGAAAAATCAGAAATTAATTCTAGTTTATTGGAAAAATACTCAAAACCCTATCCATTTTTTACTTCCCTTCTCCATTCAACAAATATTGTATGATTTATATTGTTAAGTAAAATGTACATTTTTTCTTATCCTTTTAACTAAAGAAAAAATTGTGATAACAACATAAATTGTAAAATACGTTCATCATCACAATGTTGAAATTTCTTTTATAGGTAGCAATTCTATTATGTATTTATTAATCAATTTTTAAAATCTTAAATATTTCTGGGTGGCACGAAATATAATAACATCAATAAACTTTTAAAGCAACCCAAATTGATTTTGTTGTTTATAGTTTTTTTTTTGTTAGTTTTTTAGTTTTGTTGTTGTTTCTTAATCGGATGACTTCGGTACACAATATTCAATAATTGGTTAGATGATGGATATGAATATATTCACATGCATACATATTTATATTTAAATATTTCTTTTAATTTGAAGCATATGAATATGACACATATTCCTGTCAAAATTCTTTCTATACTTGAAGTTTGAGTAGGAATTTTTTTGTTCTTAATAATTTCAATATTATTTCAATAATTTTTACTTTAAAAAAATGTCAACCGGAAATATGCATTTTCATATTATTATTTCAAATTCAAATTTCTTTGTTTATAACAATTGCTAGTTACTTGAATTGAATTTACATTTAATTTGATTTAATGTACTCAACTGGACATACAAACTTACAAAGAAAAATTATTTATCATTTAGGAAAAGTGGAAAGTTTTTAAAATAATTGTGTTAATTCTACCATATCTGTTTAGACTAATACAATATTTTTAATTGCATTTGTAAATAATTTGGAGATTTAACAAAACAATTTAACTAAATTTCATAAATAAAATTAAACAATAAAATAAAATTCTTTATCAATTTTTTAAAGACTTTTTCAAAACTCTTGAATTTCTACAAAAAAAAAAAAAAAATAACAAAATTGAATAAAGTTTAAAATAATTCATTATTTTTGTTATTGTTGTTGTTGTGTTTTTTATAATGAAAAACTTTAAAACTTTGTCTTTTTATTATAAAGAAAAAAAAGAACAACAAAATAAAAAACTCAACAAAAACTTAGAAAAGATAAACAAAAAAAAAAAAACTTCTATAAAAAAAAATCATCCCTGTACATCATGTACAATACATATAACACAAACACACACACACACACACACACACACACACATATGTACAATGTAGTTATATAGTTGATGGTAAATGTACATTTTATTAATAAAAAAAAAAAAAAACACCAACAATTTACAATTTCAATTCCAATTCCTATATAATGTAATAGTATTATTTTATTATAAAGATTATAAGTTTTTCTATAATCTAAATACAATCTTATTCATGAACACACACACACACACACATACTCTACACACACATTTAGTGATAGAGAGAGAGAGAGAGCGAGAAGTAAGTAAGAATCTTAGATGAAAATTGTATAATAAACATATGTGTATGTTATTTACGTATACTTATGTATGTATGTATGTATGTATGTATGTATAATACATGTATGTGTGTATATATGTATGTATGTATGTATGTATGTATATAGAGTAGGTACATAATATAATATAATATAATACAACGTAACGTACATGTCAATTTTCTGTGCTCACTGTTATTGTTCCGTTCAAGTTCATATGATTAATGAATATAACCGTTTGTAAGTTTCACATCGCTGAAAAATACTTTATGGTATTCATTAAAAAACCCGAAGAAAATTTTCAGATGATGGTTTTTAAGGAAAGGAAAAAAAAAATATAATATAATATAATATGAAGAAAAAAAAAAAAAACGTAAGAAAGAAAATGAAGAACAAAAATGAAAAAAAAAAAAAAAAAAATTGGTAAAAAGAAAATTGACGGAAAATGTGAAGAAAAAAAATAATAATAAGAGAGGAATTGTTTTTTTTTTTTGTTCCCTTAAGATTGAAATCGATCGAGTACAGAGCGCAATTAATTGTTTTGTCCTTTTTCTTTTCTTATAAATTTTTTTCCCCAATTGAGTTTTTTTTTTTTCTCTTATTCGCGTGAAGATTTTTCCACGCATTATGTGTAATTTTCCTCTTTATTTTTCTTATTGAAAATCATAATATCACAAAAATATTTAAAGCAAAAAAAAAGAAAAAAAAAAAAGAAACAAAGAATAGAACGAACGGAGAGACGCTTAATTATTGTGGTATTCGTCTAGGCCTATACAATCATAAGCATTCAGGGGTTAATGAAAAATGCAAAGTCATTACAAATTAGCCATCTCACAACAGCACGGTATGAAACGCAACAAACACACATATACTACAATCACGCGTATCGTAATCTTATATATATATATTTTAAGCACTTAAGAAGAAAACATGTTTATTAGAAATTAATTGAATCGAGAAGAGTAAAAAAGAAAAACAGAAAGAAAGAAAGAAAGAAAGAAGAAAAATAAAGGAAAAAAATTATCACGCTTTTAGGTTGACTGCGAATCTAAATATATTTTTAATGGTTTGATTTTTGTCGCGTGTTAAGTTTGAGATTCATGAGTGATTGGTTTATATCGGGAATGTTTTTTTTTTGTTTTTTTTTCATGAATGCAAAATAAAAAACACAACTTTAAATCTGCGGAACTTTAAAAAAAAATTGCAGCATAAATATGAATCTGACAAAGAAACTGACTCATGTTCAATCATTATCAAAACTGATGATGACAAATAGTTATCAATTGGATAATCTAAATGCATATAAAGTGTTATTCGACTTTTCTGCTTTTGTATTTTATAAGTGAAAAATCAAATTAAATTGTTATTGTTGTTTTTAAACCAACCAGACTTCACTTCATAGAATCTGGGAACCGCATATAACTATTTTTTTGAGAGCCGACTTGACTCAACTCGACTAGACCTTCTCATATAATTAATGATCGCCACAACAATTCACCCCTGAAATCACAAAAATAAAAAAAAAATAAAGGCAGAAATTCCGAGAAACTAATTTTTTTTTTTTCTTTCTTCTAATTTTTTATTTTTCGTTTTCGTTTTTTTTATTTTAAAAAAATTGGATGGAGTGAAGAAAAAAAGTTCTCTGTCTTTTGTGGCGACTTTTCAGTGAAAAATAAAGAAGAAAAAAAAAAAACACTAAACCAAATCATGATGAAGAAGAAGAAGAAGAAAAAACACACGACCAAAGAGTATGAAGTTCGGCCATTTTTGCTATATACCGCGCGCTCCTCCCCTGTTTCAAGGGTAGATTTTTTTTTCATCCTCTTCTTCTTCTTCTTTATTTTATTTTATGTTTTTTTTTTTTTTTTTATTCCACTCTAGTCAACTTATATATATTATATACTTTTAGCTCAAACCAACCCTCGTCATCATCATCCGCAAAAAGAAGAGGCTGAAAGGCAAAAATGGGAGAAAAGGAAAAAAAAAAAAGAATCGACAAAAAAAAAAAAGAAAGAAGAAAATAAGAAGAAATTATGCAATCGAACTTTTACATCTTCTCCTTCTTATAAATTCTTCCTTTCCTTCTTTCTTTTCTTTCTTTTCTCTTTTTATTGTTGTTGTTGTTGTTGTTGTTGATGTTTTTTTTTGTTTGCAGCTATTTTTAGGATCCTATTTCAGTTTAAGACTAGAAATAGTTTAAAAAAAAAAAGTGAAAGAATATTTTTATTTCTGAAAATGGCAAAAATCACAATTAATATTCTTCCAATTTCACAAAACAAAAAAGAAAAAGAAAAAGAAAAAACGAAATTTTTACTCTAAATTGGAACATAACATCTGTCTGTCTGTCTAAAAATATTTTTATTTTGTGTTTGGGATGATTCGGATTAATGGAATTTTCTCTTATTCAAATAGAACGGAGTAAATTGCAGGATGTTACAACCCTTTATTTTTTTTTATTAGTTTTTTTTTTTTTAGATTTTAAATAAAACAATAATTGAATTTGTAGTCAATAATTACGTGTTTGTTTCCTTTATATTTTTTTCTCTCTGTATTTTGTGTTTTGTATTTAATTAAATTTATAAAGACATTGGGAATAATGTGAGTTTAGAGAAACTAAATAGAAATTATACAATTATAATTGAATGTAAAAAAAAAATCCTTTTATCAAATGACTTCAAATCTTATTGAGTTTAGTTGATGGATATGAATTGTGATCTTATGATAGGCTAACTCTTTAGTTATTGATGTAAAAAAAACTATTAAACAATTAATGTGGATAAACGTTAAATGCAAATCGTCACATAAACAAAAGTTATACCATCTCTGACACACCATTCTCTCATAAACTCTAACTTCTAAATCTGATTCCCATTCTTTCCAAATTTTTATTTTCTTCTTTTCTCCTTTCTTCTGTTTTCTTTTCTTTTTCCTTTTTTTTTTTCTGTTCGGGACATCAAGACTTTTATATTTTTTGAAATGTCAAAAAATATATGGAAAAAAAAAAACTAGGAAGAATAAGTAGAAAAAGAAGAAGAAGAAAAAGAAGAAGAAGAAGAAGAAGTAAAAAAAAACCATTAATTTAATTCTTTATACTCTGATGCATGTTTGTTACCCCTCGCATTTATCTCATTCCACATAATAATTTCGTCCTTTTTGCCTATATATATATTTTCCTTTCTTATACATTCTTCTTTTTTTTTTTCCTTCCTTTCTTTTTTTTTTCCTTTCCTTTCTCTTCTTTGATTTTATTTTGTTGTATAGTGTACTTTTTTTTTTTTTTTTCATTCTCTACTTTTTCTGTTTCTTCTTCTTATTGCTTCTTTCATTTTTCGGAAAAACAGAAATTGAAAATGGGGTGAAAATAGAAATTTCTTTATATATATTTTCATATGCGTTTGGAAAAAAAAGGGGGATGATAGATATTATTATTGTCGATGGCACAATATGACACACACACACACACACACATCATACGTACGTCATGAAAGCAACAGAGTGCGTCCGGTATTTTTTATATATTATTCTTTGAATGAAAATATGAAAGGGAAAAATCATCGAATAACAACAAATAAAACATTCCGCCATTTTTGTTATTTTTTTTCTGTTATTTTACAAAACAATAAAAAGAAAAAAAAAATACAGAAAAAAAAGGCGCACACATAAAAATAAAGAAAATACGAGAGAGGAGAAAAAAAAAAGCCTGTGTGAAAATCCAATTTTCATCTCATCAAAACCCATCATCCTATTGTGTGAAAATTTATTTCCTTTCGCAATTTTATTTTTCTCTTCTTTTTCTTTCATTTATATTTTCAACTTCAATTTAAAGTTGATCCAACTTTGACAAGTCTATCCACTGTACTGTGAAGTGTATGTGTTTGTGTGTGTGTGTTTGTATCTGTCTCTATATATTTCTATAAAACAGTATAATGTTTTTGGAAAGAAATTGGGGTGTTGCGGGTGGATGGCAGATGATAGAACTTTATTTATATACATTTCATATCTTCTTATAAAGAATAAGGATAAAACTTTTTGTGGAAAAGAATAAAAAAAAAAAAAAAGGATCCAACTGTAAATAAATGTCAATATTTAAGATTATGCGAAAAATAGGAATGACGGGAGTATTAGGGGAGACATGTAGATAGGCCTCAGGGAAGAAATAAATACAGTCACCATTTATTGCAATTTGAATATTTCTATAAAGGATTTATGGAATTACAATTTTTGATAAAAAGAACTTACAACAACAACAAATATATACCTTTTTCTGAACGTTTATGATTTTATAAATTACATCACTAAATTCTTAACAAACTTATTAATTTGAAATATCTATAATGAAAGGACACAATCTGAGATGTATTTGGGAAAGCGATAAAAGTGCCCTTAGAAACTTTATGATTCGGGAGTTTAATCTCAAAATAATTATCCATTGATCTTAACAACAAATAATTTAAAGAATATTTGAGGAGTTCAATCTCGAATTGATTTTACTAACACACGTAAAATAACATAATACAATTAATGATTCATAATTCTCAAAATAACTTCAAACTAAATAGCCTCGTGCCAATCGTCAATCATTTGTCTATATAAAATCATTTTTAATTGAATTTCTATGCAACTGAAATATTTATCTTCACCAATTATAATTTTTTTTTTTATTTATGATTAAAAAAAAATCCAATGAAATTTAATTAATAAAATTATAGATTTTATGAAAGTCTTTAAGAAAGGTTACTTCAAAATTATTAATTAATTTCCTTAAACGATAAACTTAATTGCAGTTCATTAAATTTTCATTTTTATTTTTGGTGAGAAAATATAGATTGAGATTTAATTGAATTTTAAATAATTCTAAGATGCAAAGTTCAAACTCTAAATTGAATCTGAACTTAATTAAATCAATCCATTAAAATTCCAATTCACGGCGTCCACTTCCTAAAATTACTATAACATTTGCGAACTAAAAGAAATTGCACTGCTACTTATACTTGAACAATCCTCAATAGACATTATTTTGGAGTGATCGCCCAATTTAAGATTTTCTTATTTATACGTACCTACATTTCGGAATAATTTAATACAAGACCGCGTGGTTTTTGGCTGCCTTTTACATTTATCGTAAAATCTATATTGTTGCATATTATATTTGCGTTAAAAAATTTAGCTATAAGAACAATGCAACACGACTACAATATCTACATTATTAATTAATTAATTATAAAGCATATCAACGTGCAAATGTTTGCAGAGATTATAAAGGGAGGACCAAAATAAACAATCTAAACTTTTCAGTTTAGCAAAAGGGTTCAAATACTTTAAAATTGTAAAAGGGTTTAAAGACAATTTTATTTTTCTTAAATATTTAAGTATGATCATTTATATTCTATCTCTAAATTGATGAAGAATCTCCGTCTGTTCCTAATTGGAAACAAATTTTTTTTCTTCATATTTTCCGCTTTTTTTACAAAGAAATAAAAAAAAAAGCAGAAATATGAAAATATCAAATTAAAAATAAATATTTTGTCATATTTATGAGTGATTAGTTGTTTGGGATTGGGATTTGTAGCAAAATGAATATGGAAGTGAGACGAATCATATATACATGTTTTGACTCCTTTATTATTGTTATTATTATTTACAGATTTGTTTGCATGTTTCTGTTAAATTTTGTTTAATTGTATTGGCCTCTTGGGACAAAAATTATTAGAGTCAATCTTACAAAAATATTTGATTTCATTTTCAGAATTAATGATGATGATTAATGTTAAAATGTTTACCTTATATATGAAAAGTATATGATCCTTATTAAGGATTTTTAAATAAGTGGAGAATGTTTAGGCTTAGAATGAGAATTGAATGAGCCACACATATATGCTTTTTAATAAAACTTTTGACTATTTTTACTACTTAAAAAAAATCGAGTGTTCAACAGTAGTACGTTGAACACAAGCAAATTCATAAGACCCAATTAATTACCAATTAATTAATGTTATTGGACTTTTAATAGTAAGTAAAGTTAATTGCAAGTCACAATTTTTTTTTTTTATTTGGTTTCCAGAAAAACGTAAATGGAGTTTCAAGAATCTAACGTTCTTCGTTTTTATAAAGTTCAATAATAATAGAAAATACATCAGATAATTTAGTTTTAGTAATAAATAAAATAGATCACCTGATGGCTACACACGTAATAAATATTTATTAAATAAAAAATAAGACAGTTTGTTGGGTTTTTTTGTTGTTTTACTATACGAAAAATTTGGCATATCGAAATAACATTTTAAGATTTTTGATTATAATTTATATAAGAAAGCTTTACTATGGCCAAAACATCAAAACAAATAGTGAATATAAAATAACAACAACAAATAAAAAATGTTTATAGAAGTTTAGTAAAATCTTTAAATCAGAATTTTTAAAGTATGTTGTTCCCTATAAACTTATTCTGCTTTACTCTTTATTCTTTAATATTCGTTTCTATTCGCGCCTGGATTGTCCCGTGTCACTTTGAATTATAATTGACGATTTATAGAAAAATAAAAATAAATACAATGTTCTACTTCAGCCCATTCCTCCTCCCCCTGAAATTATCGGATTCCCTAACTCTATATCGTACAAATTATAATAACTGTATATATATATATATATATATGTGTGTGTGTGTGTGGCTCCACAATTCGATTTTTCAAACATTACAACAAACAAAATATTTTTAATGATAATCGTCGCTAAAGCTTATAATATCCCAGCTACCGTATTCAGATCTCAACATAAGATTCCATTTCAATGATTAGCGTATATATATTCTTGGTGGCGGGGTTTTTTTTTAGGGAGAAGTGTGTGGAGAAGAAGGTGGGGAGGTAGTTGTCGATCGGTGGGACCCAAACAAAAAAATGGAAATAAAAAAAAAAAATACGACACCAACAACAACATTGTATTGCGTGAGTGTATATGTATGTACGTTTATACCAGTAACCGTCAGTCAAAATGTGCGGAGGAAAAAAAAATGTATATAAAATAAAAGTAAAAGATATACAAAATACAAGAAACAAAAGCGAACCCAAAAATTCGATGGTACATAACACACACACACACATATCACACACACAAATAAATAAATATACACGAATACATTGAGTAAAATGTGATAGAGAGAATGACATATCATTTGTAACTGTCATCATTGGATTGACAGTGGCGTCGAACTAAAATCATTTTAAAGATTATGTCAGTTTTTTTTTATAATGCATACCAGTACAATCTTAAAAAATAAACTATAATTTATTAGAAAATTGTGTCATATTTCTGTGATTGAATAATTTCCTAAATATGACAACAGATTGGACTATTACATATTGTATAAAAACAATTGTACGTCACTGGACAATTTCTGGGCGGCTTAGACTTCAAAATTTGATTCAGTTGCCGATGTGAAGACTTTAAAAGTTTTTTAAAATAAAGGGGTTTTTGGTCTTGTGGGAATTTTTCCTGTTTCTGTTTTTTTTTTTTATTGTTGTTGTTGTTTTTTTCTCTATATAAAAGAGAGAGAGAAAGAGAATCTAAGGCAAAAATTGATCACAAAAGATGCGACAAAACAGTGTGACGTTTATATATATACGCACAAGCACAATATAATAATACCGATAATTTTCTTTTCTTTTCTTTTTATATAGATTTGAGTATCCTCATTTTCAAACGGCGATACAAAGATTGTCAAATGTCAGTATTTTGAAATTGTGACTAATGAATTTAATGTTCAGAACTACCAACTTAGAAATGAACAACGAATTCTGTTTTTTTTTCTTTTTCTTCTTCTTTTTTTTTTATTTCGCTTTTCTTTCTTGTCTTTTGATTCATCGAAATTGAGAAAAAGATTTCTAGGTTTTCTTTTTGTTGTTGCTTTTTTTTTTGTCCTTTTTGTTTTGTTGTTGATTTTTTTTTTCTCTCCATTTTTTCTTTTTGGTTTTTCACGTGCTTTTGCTTATAAGTCGTAACGAGGGTCTTATACGTTTTTGATCGGTTGATCAAAATGAAAATGGGTACAAGAGGAATAAAAGGTGTATATGGATATTAAGATGTATAATGTAAGATGGCATAAGGGTCCAGAGTTGTCGTTGATTGGGTTGTTGTGCTATACGAGGAGATGGTTATTATTTCTTTTAAAATTCTAACAAATGACTACCATTTTTATTTGTTAGTTTTTCTTTTACTTTTATAAAATAAATTGCAGCAAAGGCAATATTTTTATAATAATTAATCAGTACAATTATATTATGAAATTGAAGGGTTAATGAATATAGTACATACACACACACATACATCATAATTAACAAAATATTTATGGTTTTATTATGAGTTTAAATTAACAATACGTATTGTTGTTAGTGTACAAATATAATAAATATTTTCGTTCAAATTTCTTTAATTCTTCTGCTTGATTTTAGAGTATTTTATTGTTTGAATTATGACTTATTTTTTAAACGAGAAAATTATAAAATGCGACAATATGTAATTAGCTTTATGGATGCAATATTCATTTACGTTATTCCATTGTTTCATTAGAACATGACTTATGGGTTTCATAGGTACAACCATCGACTTTTTTTTTGTCAACAAAAAGATTCCATACAACAAACAATATACATCCTCGCAATGGCATTTGTTTAACTATAAAAATATATAATTTTTGTTTATTTAAAAATAAGACAATGATTGGCTAAATTATGAGGCAAGTGTTAAAATTTTAAAAATAAAATTCAAAAAATTACATAATTATTAATAATTGTTCTATTTTATATTTGTATTTTTCTTTTCGATAATTATATACTTTTGTCGAATTTCTTTTACATTTCATCAATCCGTAATTGTTAAATTGGTAAATTGATCATAAAAAAAAAGAAACTGATCTAATAAAGCTGATATACAAAAATATATAAAAATGTTAAAGTAGAATGATAGATAACAATATATAAACGATGATATAATAATGTAACTAACCAATAATAAATTTGTTGATTTATACAAAAAATAATGTTCTGTAATGACCATATTTTTCTGTTCATTTGAAATAATAAAAAGTATTTTGTAATAATAAATGGAATTCATATCATTTTTTTTTAATAATTAATCTAACAAAAAATTACAACAATTTATTTATATATCCACGTATACAGACATATATTTAAATGGATTTTATTTATGAACAATATAATTGATAATAGATAAATGTACCCATTATATACTTGCTTTTACATAAAACATTCTTAAAATATAGAAAAATCACATAATATGAAGTTATTTTGCCGTAATGAAAATTATTGTTTGATTATAAATATTAAATAAAATATAATCAAAACCAAATCAATTTACTTGCGTTTTACTTTTATAAATAATTAAATTTTCGTTTTTATTGTTCTTTTTTTCTTTTTCAATAATTGTCTTATTATTGAGCATGAGGCTAATCAACTTACCTGACTTATAAGAAGGTTAAATAAAACATTGCTTGTACATTGGTTATTTTGTTTAAATTACGAATAAAAAAATAATGAAAGCCAAATTCATTAGAAAATCAGAAACGTGATTTAAAAAACTTGATGTCAAATTGCAGTCAAATTATTCTGTATTAAAATGTTTGATACAATTGTTTCTTTTAAATTCGTATAATTAAAGGCAATGTGACAAATGAACTGAATACAAAAATTTGTCGTATATATGCAGACTAATTTTAGTAACCATTAGTATCAACATGACACCCAAAGAGGCTTTGATATATAATTACCTTTAAGCTCCAATAACATTCGTTAAATAAAGTTTTCTTAATTTTGTACAAATATTTTTTTTTTGTGCACTATTCAAAATGCACGACTTTAATTTGAAACACATTATTAAAAAATTTTCTACCTGTAAAGAAAGAGTAAAAGAGACGACGAAATGTATTCGAGATTTGGAAAGAATCATTACAAGTTACGTGAAACTGAACATTAATTAGTGAATAATTTATGATAATTTTAAAGCAATTTTTCAATAAATATTTATTTTTTTGCAGAAAAAATATTTTCCCTTTAAATAATTTATTTGACAAAAATAAAAATGTCATTATTAATTTGTTTGGCATAAAACATAAAGAAAAATTAGAACAAAATATCAATTTAAATAAACAGAACCTTAATGATGTTAAAGTTATATTATTGTATTCTATAGATATTCAATTGATGACAGAATATACAAATATCTAATAGACCCTAAACCTACATATGTTTAGACTTTATCGATACTTTTATCAAGATTTTATTTCATAAAATACATATTTTTTTTTTATCAATTAAATATTTGGTTTCTATTTTTTTCTTTATAAAAAATAAACATACTTTATTACTTTACCATAAAGAAAAATTACCCAGAACATAATAAATAAATACAGAACACACAGAATAAACTATACAATAAAAGAATATTATCAAAATTTAGATTTTAGATCCAATAGCGTTAATTTAAAAAAAAAGGGATCTTTATGTAGGAAATGGAGGCGCATGATTGTTTAAGATTGTTACGTAATTTTTTTTTTTTGTTTATGGAAGAAATAATTTTTTTAGTTGACATTGACAATATTTTTGTATGTAATTTAATTAAAGTTGGCCAAGCTCAATTGAATTTCATCTAATCGGACTAGCATTCAAATCTGACCACATGTTTTCGTTACTTTTTCTTGGAAATTTTATTGGCCAATCGGATAAATTTTAGTTTAAAAACTCAGATATTCATTTAGAGGGAATATTATTTACTTTTATGCACATGACAAAATAGAGCAAACAAATTGATTCATATTTATTCAAATGATGAATTCATAAGGGTTTCAATATAATTAACAGCAACAATTAATTGTTAGTTACATTTAATTTGTAGTTGACCATTCCCACCTACGTTTAGTTCTTTTATTTCTTTTCTCTCAGGACTTTTAATTATAAATGGATTGATGGAAATATAATTAATTGAGCCCATTTCTAATTTTAATTTAAAACAAAACCTTTGATTTAATTTAATTTGTGTCGCTTTTGTTTTTATGTTGTTTTATTAATTTTATTTATGTAAGATTTTACAAGCACAAAAAGTGTAAGCTCAATTTATAAGATTCTTATGAAACTTCAATTTTAACAAAATATATTTTTATTATTGATATTTTAGAGACGTGAAATATAGAAATTTAAAAGTATTGAGTTTGAGTAAAATTCTAAAAGTGTTTAATAATTTTAAAACAAATATTTTTATGTATCGATATTCTTTGTGTTTTCTTATATCGCATTAAATATTAATGAATCTCGTTATTACTGAATGCTTTTATAAATAACAAAGTAAATCACATAAAGAAAGCTTAATTTGTGACATAATAAATAAATTATATCTGCTTTTATATAAACAAAAAATATAAACGATCAGATTTTATAGGCTAAGTATAATGAAGTGAATTTGTAAAAAAAAAAAAAGAAATTGAACTTTGAAGAAGAATCATAAAAGCTTGGTATGTTTTAATTCAAAAAAAAAAATTAGAAAAATGTTTCTGAAGAAGAAACAGTCAGCAATAATCTGATGATGATTAATAAACTGAAATTTAATCTATAAATGCATTTTTATGCAAATTAGAATATGAAATCCGTTGTTTATTTTTTTATAATTGGATATAAACAAATTTAGTAATAGGAAGCATTTATATATAAGATCAATAATTTTGATGGATGTTTGTTTGTTTTATTAATTTCGTACATTTTTTTTTCTTCTCCAAATTAATTAATAAATATGAAATTCAAATTAACAATCAATAAATGAAATATTGAATCAAAAGTGAAACAGTAATGGAATATTAAATAAACAAAAAAAAAAATATACAATAATAAAAGTAAGGTAATTGTTTCCACAATAAATGATTTAGTAAATATTAAATTGTAAATTTATTTCATTTAGATTGAAATCAATAAATTAAGGTTAATTCTTTAAGAGAATATGACTATTAAGAGAATTCCCAAAAATTAAAAGACTTTCTGTAGTCACATAATAATATTTGTATAAGAATAAATCTAACATATCTCATTATCATGGAATAAATTTATAAACAAAAATAATTGACTAAATTACACTTGCATATATGTGAATTTATATTAATAAATATTGTTCAACATCTAATAATAAATAAATCTCACGTTCCCTATTAACAATAATTTTAGTTTACTAAATCAAAAATAATTTACATTTAATTAAAGTAAAAGAAACTTTTAGTTTCTATCGCGTTTTTTTTTTATAATTCACATTTTTCTTTTCCATTTTATAAAAAATTGTGTCATGCAATTATTTTGTAAACAGAGAAAATTTATAAAATGGGATAATTTAAAAAAAAATAGTTATTTTTATACGTGACCAATTTTGATACAATTATCGTTACACATAATTTACGTCTATACGCCAGAATAATTTCTATATTGCTATATGCACTTAAAATAAGGAATTCAACTTAAATATTAAATTATATTTTAAAGTTATATAGTTTGTTTTTTTTTTCAATGATTAGGTACACAAATTACACATTTTTTTTAACGATAATTATAGGCTAAAGAAATAAATATGTAAACTAATGTAATTGTTGTTAGGTATTTAAAGTGCGCTTGTATCAATCAATACTGATTATTTAAATACCAGATCTAACTAATGGATAATCGACCGAATTTCTGTATATGCATGAGTTTGTTAATTAATTAAAATCATTTAAGTTTATACTTTAAGAAATAAGTTAAGAAAAAAGAATACATATGAAAGGGATAACCTGTCTAATAAGACCATAGATTTTGTAAAGTTCCTATACATTTCCGATTAACCATTGTTTGCATATGCCCGAACAATACGAGTTTTAATTCGACATAGTTCTACTGCATATGTAGGAAAAAGGATTTCATTAATGAAAATAGAAATAAAGAGGAAAAAAAGAATAAAGAAATAAAAATGAAGAAACAACAAATGTACAAAGGCAATTACTATAAATGTGTCCTTAAATATATATGATTATCACTTTATCTATATTTATATATTGTTTGGTTTCGATTGGTGTCTATAAATATACAAATATTATCACTACATATATATATATATAAGTTGTAATAATAATCCTAATAATAATAATAATAATAATAATAATAATAATAATAATAATATGAACAAATATAAGAAACTATAAAAATTAAAGTAAAAATGAAAGAAAGAAGAAGAAGAAGAAGAAAAAAAAAACATAAAATATTAATTAAAACCATGTCTACATGAATTTTTTATATTATATACGCGCGTTCACTCGTTTTCACAGTAAATCTAATTACTTTAAAGGTGTTTGAATGACGTTCTTTGTGAAAATCAGTTAAATCATTAATCATTCGTCACGAAATGTGCGCCGGGGATATAAAATACATTCAACATTCGTGTGCGCCTTTTTTTTCTCATTTTTATATATTTTTTTTTTTTTTTACTTTTTTCTTTCTTTTTTTTTTGAATATAAACCGAAGACTTTTATATATTTATATTATGTATGTGTATGTGTGTGTGTGTGTGTTTGTAACCACACATACCCGTATTTTACACACATACAGACAATATTATAAAATTGTTATATTTGGATTAAAAAAAAAAAAGGATCTGTGATTTTTGCGTGTTTTGTATTTAATTTTGTAACGAAGCAAAAATTATGCGGAGAAAATAAAAATTAAAATCAATGATAAAATTTCTAAAATTTTCCTTAAAGTCAAAAAAAAAAAAATAGCTTAGAAGATTTTTGAATGAAAATTGTCTCTCTCAAAATACAAAACTTTAACAACATTCTATAATTTGAGTTTCTTAACATGGAAAATGTTCTTTACTTCCATTCGATATTTCTGCACAACTCGAAGGGCTTAAAGTAGCGCATGTGTAGAACATTTTGACTTAATGAAGATCCTATTAAAACTATATACAAATCAATTTAGTTAACTGATTTTAATATAAAATTACAAAAATATGCAATTCTCATTAAATCATTTGAATTATTTCCTTTATAGATGAACGAATAAAAAATACATAATATAAAACATTTGTCTGTCAAACTTTCTGTCTATCAAATCTGTCAAATGACGTCACTTGCATATTGAAAAATCATTTATGGTTATAAAAAGTCTTTTAGTTTTTTTTTTATTCTGGAATTTCACTCTATAGATTTGTAATAATTTTGATTTGTTATTAACTGAACACATGAACGCACTCATCGAATAAATCAATTCTATCTTTTCTCTCTCCTGTGTCCATTCTAAATAACATTAATCTTCCCTCTGTGTTGGATTTTCTTATATATATAACAACAACAAAAATAACAACAACATCACAAGAAAAAAAAAGCACCAAGAATGAAGAAAAAAAAAACGAATAGAAGAAAAAAAAAAATTTCATATAATAAATTTTTGTTTTAATTTACTTTGATGCGGAACGAATGTAAAAATATTATGGAAAATATGATCGACGAGGGAAAGATGGTGGGACGTTAGGTTGAAGATTTCTTTTAATATTAAATAAAAAAAAAGCATTTTTTGTTGTTGTTTCTGTTTTTTTTTTTCCTTATTATAAAGAAGGAAAATAATAATAAACGTCTTATATATTATGTGCGCGATGTCTATGACGTTATGGTATAAAAATATCGCATATTATGATGAAAGAAGATTTTTTGTTTTGTTAGGATACGGTGGATGGGAAAAAAAACAAGAAGATCAAGATCAAATTCATTATTAAAGTAGAATATTATTGTAAATATTTTTTAATGCGAAAAAATATTTTCTTTTCCCCTCTAATAAACATACAAAAAAAAAAGAAAAAAAAAAAACTGGCGAAAAATCATAGAAAGAAAAACAAAACGATCAAATACACAAGATAACAAAAGGTGTATTAGTGTGTGTGTGTGTGTTGTATCATTTGAATGCCTCTAAATTATTATTAGTATTTTTGATAGTGTTTATTTTTTGGTTACGATTGCGCGTATTCCATTTTTCGTAAATATACGTAGAACGTGTAGAAGGGTAGGGGGGAAAGACGCATACGAATAAAACGAATGAACTAACTATTTCTTGTTGTTGTTTTTTTCTTTTACTCTGCAATTAAAATGACACTAATTTGACGGATCATTAATAATAAACGCAAAAACGTGAAACTATTTTTTTTTTTTTTTTAAAGTACATAAATATAAAATTTTTGTATTATTTGAATGGTTTACGATTGCGAACTCTTGATTTCAATTTTACTCATATACAAAATTGTACACATATTTTTTTTTTTGTTCATTTATGATTTTTCTTTATTAAAGTTAATTTTTAAAACAAAAAATTCATATATTTGATGACATGAATTAAAAATGTTTTTCAAGATTATTCTACGTTTGTCAGTCATCATAGGCATCACACGTACATAAATATTGTTCTTCCAATTGTGTATTGTTTTCTATATAGAAAATATCCGTTTATGATTTTGAGTTAAAATCAAAAATAAATTTACTTCAGTTACCAGTCTGTAGTACTTGTGGAAATTTCCCACTATCCGAATTAAGAAAAATGAATCGATGAACGTTTTTTCATCGAACATTTTCGTATTAGACGATTTTTATAGTTTTTTCTTAAGAACATTTATTTTACGTCTACAGACATTGTTGGTTGATAGCAATTGAAAACATTTATGTTCTCATTTGATACAATTCTTCAGTTTTCTCAATTTTAAATTTTCTTATACATTTAAACATATTTCCAAATGGTATTTACTGGAAGTAAATATTGTCGGGTTTCACAATAATTAAAATATTGATTCTTCTTAATCATGGAAAATGGAAAATGGAAAATTATAATCCCAAATAAAATGATGAAAGTTTTACTATAAATGTTCAACACTTTTCTAGAATTAATTATTAATTGAAATAGAATAAATGTAAAATTTGTAACATCCTCTAATTATGGAATTCGTATAAATAAAATATAAAGTGGCCTTGCCTAAAGAGATAGATAAGTTGAAATGGTTCTGAAAATTGTTAAAGTTTAAAAGGAAAAGTGTTTTTTGATAAACCAAAAAAAAAAATCCTATTTTGTCGTTATTTTTTGTTTCCAAATAAAAAAGTATGAATAAATAATTTTTAGCACAAGTTGATGATTTATTTACTATAAAAATGAAACCAATGTATATGGTTCGTTTCTCGCTCATCATATCATCTCATATTATGTAATATATTATTGTGTATTATATTTTCACATTTATAAATAACTTACTCATGATGGGAAGTTAATTTTACCCTGAAGCAAAATTCATCTCTATTTCTCTCTCTCTCTCTCTCTCTCTTTTCTCTCTTTATGTATATAGTGCATATATACTATGGAGTATAATTACACATTTGAATATATAAAAAATGTGTATCAGAAAGAGAAAAACAAAAAAAAAAAAAATTTTGTTTAAAAAAAAAAAACAAAACGAAAACGAGAGCCCACATAAATCTAATATTTATAATGTCATCACGTTGGTATCAATTTAGTTAAATTTTTCACTTGCTAATCGGCCATGACTTGTTACATTAATCTAATCAATTCAATGGATCGGTAACTCTCGTGCGTCTATAATGTCTGTCTGTCTATTCAGAGTCGGATTACACAATTAATATTGTAAACTGTTTATAAAACTATGCAATTAATTTTTAATTATAAGTCTTTAGGGTAGAAATACAAAGATACATAAGGATAAGGATAGTAAATTATAAAAGAGTATGCTAAAAACTTAAGAAGCAATTAGAAATCTAAAGACAAATATCAAGTATTACTTAATTGTGACTTAATTCAGCACTGATGCAAGTTTGCTTCTATAAATGCGTGGACGCATTTTTATAAAAACGGTAAGCACAAATTTTATAATTCTAATCTAAATAAACACGAAACTGCCTCTGGGTGTTTGTACTTTTTATATAATATATTTATATACATATTGAGGGCTCTTCCTCTCTTATTATTTTTTTTTTATAATAAACGACGAGTCTAGCGTCTGTATTATAGAAGTTATATTATTAATTTGAATTTTGACAATTGCAAGTCATTCAATCAGTGAGTGTCGGACCAAGACCTACTTTTCGTCGTCGTCTTCTAACTTATTTTTATTGTTGTTGTTTATTTTTTCTCTATATAATATTTGTTATGGTTATGTAGCTTTCTGTCTAGGTAAGAAGTCTGTGATTTTGTGTATGTTTTTTTTTTAAATGCTTGAACAGATGAATTTAATACAGAAAATGCAGATTTCTTTCTGTTTTAAAATATATTTTCAACGCGTAATAATATGAATGAATTTTGATGTAATTAAATTGAAGTGTGAAAATATTGACCTATTACTGAGTATTATACTCAGTTGATCATGATTTAACTCTTAACTTATCGTCATCTCATCATACTATCAAAGATCTCCTATAGCCATCATCTATCGAATTATTATTATGATGATGATGCATATAAAATGAATTTCAATAAACTCATATATTATAGTATAGATATTTCCTTCTTTCATTCTTTCGTAAATTGTTTAAAGTACTTGCCATTAGGAAAAAAATCTGAGGGAAATTTCTTAATTGAAAAACAATGGACAAAAAAATAAAAGGAATCACGCGCTTATAATGACATCCTTGTTTTGTTTTGTATAATGGGGGAAACGCATTCTAGAAAAAAAAAGTAAATCACCCGATAACGGTAATAAAATCATTAACCGATTAAGAACCGATAACAATTTTTGGGCCGTCATTTTTTCTTCTTCTTCTTATTTATGTGCCACACAAATTACCGAATTGTCATTACACAATTTGGATGATTTATTAATTATAAACGAGACTCTACCGCGTTCAATTTTATGCGTGTGTTTGTAGGTGTATTTTCCTGTGTGTGTGTGCGTGTAGTTATACAGCGTTTATTTGCTTTTTCTATTAAAAAAAATTGTTTGTATCCATCGAAGAATCAGAGTCATGATTACTCAATTGCCCTCCTCACCATTCCCAATTTCCTCTCTCACTCTCTCTCTTTCTCTCTCCTAGTGTATATAAATATATACACACTTTATTGGCTTTGGCCTCACGGAAAATGGTTTTATTTTCTCCGATGAAAAATTGAGATATCGAAATCTGATAAAAATGAAAGGAAAAAAAAAATAAAATCGGGAAAAATCGAGAAAATGAAATTAATGAATTTTTTTTTTATATTTTTTCTAATGAACTTTTTGTTTATGGTGTCGAAAGCTTGCGTTTTTTTTTTCATTTTTTTTTTGTTGACGAGCTTTTTGAATTATTAATAAACTTGTATCGGTAATTTTCCGGTTGATTTTTATTAACTATATTTTTATTATTTGTTGTTTCTTTTCTTCTTTTTTTTTGATTAGATTTTTCCTTGATGGAAATTTTTTTCTTGTCCAAAAAAAAAAAGAAAGAAGAAAAAAAATATATAAAAAAATATTGGGGAAAATTAGAAATTGCTTTGTGTGTTGAGTTTAGGTTATATGAAGGTGGTTTGCGATAAGTATATGATGTGGAAAAATAGGAGTGAGAATTGTAGATGGTTGAAAATGTACACCCGAAAATATGGAATGATAGGGAATTGGACAACTGGTTTAATTCTCACGCAAAAATTTTAATGTTGTTGTTGTTGTTATAGTTCAATTTGTAGTTTGTGGATGGACGACGGAAGGGACTGACTACATATTAGCTCTTAAAGGGAAAAATTGTTTAGTCATTCCATAGAAAAATTCATGTTAGTTTCGTATTATTTTTTTTTGATTTAGAAATAAAATTTAAGCGAATTTTCCGCGTGAAATTGATTTAGATCTCAGAAAATGATTGGACTTGATTACGAGTATATCTTGTGTGTGTGTATATGTGTTTATATAGTATGTGTGTGTGTAAATATATGCGTGTGAAAAGAGACGCATGGAGCCACTCCAACTATATACAGCTTTACTATTTTTTAACAAAACCAAAGTCCTTGGAAATCAATTCGCTTGTTTATTTTCTGTGGAAGAAATAAAAACGAAAAAAAAAGAAATAAAAAAAGAGAAAAGAAAAATTATTTAAGAGTGAGTGAGACAAAGGGATGTTTAAGTTCAAGGTGGGGCGGTGACTGTGGAATTTCAATGGAAAAAAAATAATGGATGAAGTTGAATATGAGTGAATGAGAGAATATAGTGTTTTTTTTCTCATCATTCCATTTAAATGGAATGGAATGAGTGGAATAGGAAGAGATTATTTATTTATTTATTTCTATTTTTTTTTTCTTTCTTTAAATATGGAAGCGAGGTCTGTTGGTGTTTGAATTTAAATCGACAATAATTAGGTTGGAAGGAACAACAAGAAAAAAAAAATATTTAAAAAACAAAAAGAAAGAAAAAAAGAATAATAATAATAAATAGAATTCAAGAACATTAATTTATGTTAATTGAATTCTTATTAAACGCATACTTAGAAATGTGTGAAAACGTGATTAAAAAGAAAACAAGACAAAAAAAAATGTATGTAATACAAATAAAATTTTTATGAAAATGAACTCAAATAATTATGAGTGTTATTGGTATAATAGAGGTCGCCTTTTTCGCGCACTAATGATAAATATTAAATACTATATTACAATAAAGAGAGAATGATCTGATGATTGATGGCACCATTTATATGATGAGTCAAAAAAAAAAGATATAATGAGAGAAACTGTTTATTTCGCATAATTTAAATTTCACTCAAGATTTAAAATAAAAGTGAAAATACTAGAATTCCCCTCAACTCATGATATATAATTGTTTTTCTTTGTTACTCCTACGTTATTCTATTTGTATTTAAATTAAAAGAAAATTTACAACAAAATACATACAATTTACAATGCAATTTAAAGTCCGCACATACACATATAATAATAATAAAATATTATTATCAACAGAGCAACAACAATAGAAATAACAATTCTTTCAATTACCAAAACTAAAAGAAAAAATGAAATAAATCTAGTTAAGAAAAATTTGCATATCAATAACATGGTCAGAAAAATATCATCTAAAAAAAAAAAAAAATGGGCGTACAAAAATGTTAAAAAGAGTAAAATTTGTAAAAATATAGTTTGCTCTTTTTATTTAAAAGAAACGATATAAAAAAACATTGTTCAACATTTGTCCTTCTTTAACATTACAGTATAGAAATCTCTCTTTCTATTTCCAACAGAATGGAATTTGTGTAAAAGAGACAGCATAGAATCGACCATCAAAATATAATGTAAATGGGCGGATACATAAAACCAAAAATGTTTGATATGGAGAGGAAAAACAAAATAAAATAAAAAGAAAAAAAAATGCTTCTGTTTTGTTTTGTGTGGAAACAACAATCTCTACTTAGCTGCTTTATCGTCGTTCCTTTTTTTTTCTTCCTTCTTCTTTTTCTTCTTCTTCTTCCTCCTTTTTTCTTTCTTTCTTTTCCTTTCTTTCTTTCATTTCAGTCAGTACGATCGGTGTGGGGTGTTTTTGTTTGTTGTTATATTCTTGTTTTTTTTCTTCGTTTTTTTTTCTTTTTTTTTTTTTTTTTTTTTGAGTTGTTATTGTTGTTGTTGGAATCAGAGTCAGCAGAGTCACTCTGTGTTCTCTGTTTTTTTTTTCATAACAAAAGAATGTTTCAAATAAGTCGGACGTGTTTTACGGTTTCTAAACGCGACAATTCTAAAATTTTATCAAACGTTCCAAATATATATTTTTTTTTGTTATTTTTAGTTACATTTTATTTTTTATAATTTTTTTTTTTTTACTCTCTGTATATTTTTTTTTTCAAATATTTTTCTGTTCATTCGTGTTGTCCGTTATAAAAAAAAAAAATAAATTAACGTAAGTGTGTGTGTGTGTGTATGTTCGTAAACATGTGTGTGTGTATATACGTTCTTATATGTATATGTGTGGATAAGTAACCTGATAATTGATTAGTATAATGAAAATATTTGACTTTTAATTGAGATTATTTACACTTTGATTACCTAATTACACGGTACAAATTTGTTCAATAGTGAGAAAATAAACAGTGCAAAGAGAGGTTTTATTTTATAATAATAGTTAAATATATCATAATTTTCTGGTTTTACTTTCAAGTGTCATCATCGTTCGTCATCATCAATCGTTGTCGTTGTCGTTTTCATTTAGTTTTTTTTCTTTTTTTCAACTAAATAAATAAATATTGAGTGGAAAATTTAAACTGAGTGATTTTAAGTTTTAAGCAATAAATTAAATAAAAAAAAAAGAAAATTATAATACAAAAGTGAAAACTACTTTTTTTTTTGGTGTGAGTTTTTCTGAAAATCGTTCTTATTTATTTATTTTTTTTTTATTTATAAAGAAAAGTTAATTTTTGGAAAAATGTAATTTGATAAGAATTTCTCTTACATTTTCGAGTGCCATATTAGAGTTTAAGTGTGATTAATTAACGTACAATTTTTTTCTTATTTCTCTTTTCATATTTTATTGATTTTTTAATAATTTAGTGTGAAAAGCCTGAAAAATATAATAATAGGAAAAATAGAGGAAATTAATAAAAGAAAATTTAATCGTTTTCCGCAAAATTTTTGAACAAGAAAAATTTTGTTGTCAGCGTTAATGGAAAAATGAGCTCTTTTTTGATGGGCTATCCGCATCATATGCAGAGCCCAATGGGTTCTGGAATTGAACCAAAATTTCCAACAAATGATGAATATCATCATCATAATGGATACACAATGACATCAACAGGACTAACACAGAATAATACGGATTATCTTCATCATCCACAATCAAATGGTTTACATCAAAATGCAGCGAATAATTTTAATTATGCACAAGGGATTGGTGGTCATTTCTATCATCATCATCATCATCATGGATATTCATCACCTGCCCAAATGCACACAGCACAAAATAATACGTATTCGGGTAGTGGAGGATATTATTCGGGATATTATGGTTCTGCTGGTGGACATCAAATGATGGATTTACCTTTACAGTGTCCGACACAAGAGCCTACAAATACAGCATTAGGATTACAAGAATTAGGTGAGGATTTCTAATATTGCATTTCATTCTACGCAAATTTAATTTTATTCTTTGCGTCGCAATTCTTTTAATTTTTTCACTGCCTAATTGAATTTCATCAAAATTTTATTTGCGCCAAAAATAAAAATTCCCGACGGCACCAATTTAATTCTCGGGGGATTCTTGTTCCCCAAACAAAGTAACGTATGTACAAAAAGGAAATAATAAAAAAAAATTCAGAACTTTGAACATTTTTGTTACAATTGACGATTGCTTCTATTTTAGAAGGACACGAATATAGTATTTGTTAAATTATTTGTATAAAATTTTTATTCTCTTTTGTAAATTGGTTCTTCATTAATTACAAAATATTCTCATAAATTTTAGTAATCAACTGTATTAAAAAACTTAGAGTATAGTTCAATTTCTTCAATTTTATTTAATCGAAATACTTTTTGTCACCATTTTAATCTAATGTCAGTAAAAAAATTATCTTCGTTTAAGTTAAGTGAATTCATGAAGAAATCTCACTGTTTTTATTCTAAATGCAATCGTATTGATTAATGTAACAATTGGAAAACAAATTTTGAACGATTACTTTCCAAAATAATATAACAGTAATTGACTTTCCGAAATAAAATAATTAAAAGATTTAATTATTTGATGATATTTATGAGAGTCGATATAACTCAAGATTTCAACGCTAAATTTTGATTATTTTGGAGTTTTCAATTACAGATTGCAATATGATTATTTCATTTATATTCTATTTTCAGAAATTTACTTAAAATTCAATACATTTTTACTTCACTCAAAATTTAATTTTTCTTTGACTAAATTTACAAGTCGTCGGTATTTTTGATAAATTCTATGACTTTAAAGTAAATAAACATAAGGCCAAGACTCTGACTTTAGTTTTACAAAAATATTCAAATTACCTTTTAAAATATTCACATGCTCATTCATACATTGAGTTCACGTATATTGTTTTCTCACTCATGTTTAGATAATTAACAGACAATGAAATTCAATATTTTATATGCCCAAAAAACTTAAGCTAAATATGGTAACATTTGTTTGAGTATTTATTTACACATGATTTATGTACATTCTATATTATTTAACTGAAAATTTCCCAATGATAATTTAAAACAATTTTTCACAAAGGTATGAAACTGGACAGAAGGATAGAAGAAGCAGTTCCGGCTGGGCAACAATTGCAAGAGCTAGGAATGAGACTACGTTGTGATGAAACAAGTTCAGAACAGGTGACAGGACTTTGATTAAACAATCTTTTGTTGCATTTTTTATACTAAACATTAATTTATTATACAGGATGATCTGTTAGATGAGGATCGTTTAATGTTAGACAGATCCCCGGATGAAATGGGATCTCATGGAAATGATATGGATGATCTTGGTGATTCAGATACGGATCAGGGTGATATGGACGGACTCAATGAAACAACAACAGACGGTGAAAGAATTATTTATCCTTGGATGAGAAAAATTCATGTTGCAGGAGTTGGTGAGTTTAGAAATTTTATCCATTGACTTTAAGTATTTTCTTTTCGTCTCCAAGATTACACTTTCATTGGTTCGGTAAAATCAAAACAAAGAACCAAGAATTTAAACAATTCCAAAAGAAAAACAAAAATCTGTTCCTTTTCCCCACAACACAAAAATTCTCAAAATTTACAAAAACAATAATGATGGTCACTCTGACAGGGCAACAAAATGGTATTTTTGACCAATCGACACAGGGGTTAGTTTGCTATGTTTTTGAGTATAATTATAATAAGCACATTCACGCATGGGTTTTCGGTTTTAATGTTTTGTGGTTGGCTCTCGTCTGTCTATACATCGTTTAACCACACTTTTTTACCTCATACTTGCCGCCCTAATTTATCCGACCCCGACAGACATCAGACATAAAATAATTTTTAAGAATGTGTATTTTTTTTTAAATTATTATGATATGAAATGGAATCTTTTTTAGATCTATTAAAACTTTTATCCTTGGAAGTATATTTAAAGTCAATTTTCTAAAAAAAGATCTTTTTTTTTTGGCATCAATCAAAATATACAAAATACAAAAAAAAATCTCATCCCCTTGAGAGAGATTTTTCAAAATCAAAGAAAAGAAAAAAAAGCCACAGAAACGAGATGTAGTAGAAGTAGATAAAAGGAAACAAAAAGAAATATAGAAGTAAATAAATTTGAATCGGTTTTAAGTCAAATTATCATTTATTTTAAACACTGATTAGAGTCTTTCGATGTAAACAAAATCTATTGTATTATATAAGGACCCTAATTTTTCTTCTTAGTCTTTTTTTTTTTGTTAAGATCCCAACACATTACGAACGACACTTGATCTTGATGAGTTCTCATGAAGGTCGCACAAGTCAATTTTTCACATTTTCAGGTTTTGTTGTTATTTTTCTATGCGCGTTTTTATTTTTATTTCATTTTGTTTGTCGGATAATTTTGAAAACAAGGATATAAATGTTGTGACTATTTTCTTATATTTATTTTGGTATCCTTTTTTTTTTTTATTTATTTCGGAATGATCTATTATTGGTAATTTGTAATCTTCTACTATGAATGTATGTTTATGTTTGTATTTTTCTTTATGTGACAATTGAAGTTAATCAAAGAATCGTTATACGGGTCTGTTTAAGGCCTTTTAAAAACATTTCAAGTGTTTGTGATTGACGGTGACGGATGTTGTTTTCAGGTTTTTTTTTTCTTACATTGTAGAGATAGTTATTTTTTTCTTATTTGGAATTAAAAGGACTTTGACATTGGTTTATGTATTAACCACAAACATTTAACTTTTGTAACAATTTTCTCATAAATAAAACCTTGACTTTTAATTTCTGTTGTTTTGGTTGTTTCTATGAAATATTTCCCTATATTAATATTGACCAAACCCTACAGTCGAGAATATACCTACACGTACCTACAACATTGAACCAATAAATGAAAGAGACCCGCAATAAATATATAAAAAATTTTACTTAGTCTAGCGTCAGCCATGCCCAGTTTAATTTTCGATTATGTAATCCAAATAATCAACAAACAATCGCGGTTATAGAAGAAAAAAAAAAATATATTTTCTTCCCACGACTCGCCTGTAGCTATTTAGTTTTGTCTTATCTCATATACAACAAAAAAAAAACTTTTGACTTTGTCTCTTTCTTTTCAAAAATCAAAAAGTAAAGAAAGAAAAAAAAAAAACTAACAACGAAAAAAAGTTCAACACTTAAAAAATTGGTAGTCAATAATCTCGGTATCTCAAAGATCAGAGACATTTTATTATTGACTGTGTGATATGTTGTTGTTGTTGTTGTTATTATTATTGTTATTGTTGTTACTGTATAAATGTGTGTGTGTCCGCGCGCGGTGTATTTTATATTATTTCTTTTTTTTTTATTATTATTATTCAAAAAGTCACATATAACAATAATCTGAACATAAGAACAATGAGTGTGGTCTCAAAATATGACAGAGCCAAATTATATTTCATGGTCTCAGTGACACTTTTTAATGTTACACACAGTGATTTTGTATTTCTCACTGGTTCTCACTCTCTCTCTCTCTCTCTTTATTTTTTCTCTAAAATTTTGAACGCGGATTAGATTCTTTCTAAAGAGAAAAGAAGTTTTTTTTTTTTTTTGGTTTTTTATTCAAAAAAAAAAAGTGTGTTAAAGACTTATGAAAGATTATCTGTTGTTAAAATTAATGTATGGTCATTCTTAAAAGGTTCTTTGAATAAACATTTATATACGTTTAAAAAATTGTCTGTATCATAGATTATGATTATTTTCATGTTTTTAGTATTTCTAAGAGGCAGCGAAAATAGTCAAAATAGTCAAAATATATTTCAGAAGCATATGACCTATAGACGTTTGGTAGAATATGTTGAAACACAAAGTATTTCTTTAAAAACGAAAGAGTAAAGTTTTTAAAAAGTTTCAATTACAAAAGATGTCAATTCATTTTGCTAAATCACGGAAAAACAAAAACAAAATATAAAAATTAATTCTTTCTATAATAAAATTCATCCTAACATCATAAAAATAGTCAAAATATAATTAGAAGAAAATAAAGACATAACTTCTTTACTAAAACCAATATACCATTTGACACAATTACGATCACCGATAAGATCAAACTAAAAATAAATTCTTAAACAAAAACTAAAAATAAAACCAAACGTAAATAAAATTCTGATAGTCTAATTTCATCTAATTCCATTATTTTTTTGATGATGAATTTTAGATGATGAAACCTTAAAGAAAGAATATAATGAAATCTATCATAATCTAACATCTTTTATTCCACGACTTTTCTGTTTCTGTTTCTGTTTTTTTTTTTTTTTTTTGTATTTTGATTCGTGCACCAGAAGTTAAATCTTTAAAATGCCTCCGCGCACAGTTTCAAGGAACTTGTATCTTTTGTTGTATACGAAAAAAAAAAAAAAATTATAAAAGACGCAATTTATACTTTAATATAAAAAGTGTTATAAAAAGATAAAAACCTTAGAAATTAAATAGATTTTTGAAATAAATAAATAGCACAAATTACCTAATTTACTGTTTGTATATTTTTTTTTTTTTTTTAGTTATGATAATTTATGACGTCACTTTTGATATTACGTCATATTTTTTCTATGGCCGAATATAACTGCGATCTAAACATAAAAAAAAAAAAATTTATAAAAATAAAACATGAAAAATCTTAAAGTATGACCGCAAATAAGTGATTGAATGACAAATAGACACACACACACACACACAAATAAATAAATATAAAAATTGACATCACGTCAAAGCATCATTTAAATTTTTCATATCTTCCCATCATATAAATTGAGTGACTTCAGAGAATTATATGAAGGTCGAAGGAAGGGGGTTGTATTAATATATACAAATCAACCCTTTTCTAACTAGATATAGTTTCTTTTTATCTTGAAATTACTAAAGGATAATAATAAAAAATACATCATCTCCACTCCACCATCATTCAATCCATTTCAAACTCATCCCTTCCATCATTTCGCGTTCGCGTTTATCATATAAGTTTTACTTCGTCTTATAGTATTTATAAAAGAGAAAATTGAGAGAGGGTGATAAATAGCATTTCATTTATTTTCTTATACTAAAGATCTTTTGATAAATATCGCCACTTAAGTAACACTTTTCAAATGTACCATCAATTTATTCTGTTTATCTGCCGATGGATGATGGTTTCGTTTGTTTATTTGTTGTTGGGTTTTTGTTTCACGATTCTTTTTTTGTTTTTTTACTTCTTCTTCTTCTTCTACATTTTTTTTCTTCTTCTCGTCTTATGAAATTTGTTTTGGGTGTAAAAGTCTTCTTCTTCTTCTTTTTCTTATTCGGCTTGTTCTTGTTGTTTGTTAAATGACATGACAATAGTGACGATATACCATCCTTCTTCTTATAACTATAAAGTGAAATCTGATTCTTTTTATATGCGTATATCTGTCAGTTTGTTTGTAGCTTTTTGTCTGTTTGCATTGGTGTGTGTAACTTTTTTTTTATTCATTTAAGTTGTTTTTGTTATGACGATTTTTTCTTTTTTTATTTCTTTTATAAATAAAAATTTATAAAATATTTTTATTTAAATATTATAATTTATATATAAATACTTTGAAAAAATATAACATATAGAATGGTCCAACTTACCTTCCTCCTAATTTATATTGAAAATGTATAACGTAATATATTATCACATCATATACAGTCAATTTTGTTTTGAACGATGAAATTTTAAATTCTTTTAGTTAGTAGTGACTTCATTTTGACGCTGTATTGTAGCAATTAAATATTTGTTTGTCTAAAAAAAATTAAACATATCCGACAAAATACTTGTTTGTTAATTTTGCATATAGTGTTGATACAAATTGAAATTCTAACATATGTTATTATTTATTTCTATTGCACAATATATATGATTAAAAAATAACAAGTTTTAAAATTTGTCACTCACTGCAGATATTCTGTGTTCATCACATGAACAATAACATCTGTTACTATGCTTAAAGAAATAAAATATTATTTTCTTCTAGAATCTATAGATAAACAACATCAATATTTCACAATCATTATGCTTAAGTAGCAAAATCAATGCGCCCTTTTTATAGGTACGTTTCATTTAGGTGGAAGTAAAATAATTGTTCTGTAATAAAAAAAGAAAAAAGAAAAAAATACCTCGTGACTCTTAACGAATAATAATTTTTGTGTGTGATTTTTGCTTCTGAAAATGAAGTTCAAATTTATATTTTTATTTATTAATAATATCTGATCGAACATCGATTGAAATCATTCTTCTTATAATATTTTTGTTTTTATTTTTGTTGTTATTGTTGTTGCTGTTAATTGTAAAAATTGAATGTGATGTTTATTATAAAATGTCCAATCGTTCGTTCCTCTGGCTGGGACAATAAATTTTTATATTGAGAATATTTTTCTATAATTGCGCTTGTGTGTATATGTGTGTGTGTGTGTGTGTATTTATTTGTATATTTCTTTAGTACAATGACCAATCGTTTGGTTATTTTCTTATTTCTTTTTCTTATATTCAATTGAATTGTTGTAGTAATTTTTATTTTTAAATGTATGTGTGTGTAGATATTTATATTTGCTTCTGTATTGTGTTTTTAATATTTAATGCAACATTTTTATGTTATAAAAATATGCTACCTAAATTGGTATTTAAATTATTAAGATGAGAACAAGGAAAAAAAAAACACAAATAGTTAAATGTAGAATGTTGCGCAACAAATATTATCTCACGCAACATTTATGAACAATTTTTCGCTCATTTTCTTTTATTATTATTATTTTTTTGTAATCAAAGAAAACGATTCGTGATTTGGCCTCCCTGCAGGATCACCACATGCTTCCTGTCCATCAATATTCTTCTCATCAGATATTGAATCATGTTACTTTTTGCGTCATATCATAATTCATACAGTCTGACACTGTTAATCATGGAATTTTATTTATTACTTCGTTTTTTTTTTCTTTTATGTAAAGATCGAGAAAATTGGAAAGTTTCTTTTTATTTTATTATTTTAACAAAATATAAAATAAGAAATTTAATTGATCTTAAGTTATGTTGTGTCTATAAATTAAACGAGTATACAGAAGACGATATACGAATATTAGACAAGAGACGACAACGATTCATACATTATTTTATTATATGAACATTTTTTGGATTTTTTTTTTGTGACGTCATTGGTAGTAAACACACGCGTATTTTTTGCTCTATCATCTAACGAAGGGATTGAAAAAATTAGGGGAAAAGAAAATGTTGAAAGCTTTATTTTTATTTTCCTATAGTTTGTTTTTTTTTTTTTTTGTTTCTGTTACGGAGATTGGTTTTTTAGGGTAACACCCAAAAGCATTGACAACTAAATATTGTTGAAAAATACTAAAATATCGATTAACTTTGTTCTTTGTTGGAAAATAATTTTATATTATTTATTTAAACTTAAAATTCTATCGCAACTTATTCAAATTCAGTTCTTATTTTGCATATTCTCATTTTTAATTATCATTTTCAAAATATATTTGAAATTTGAAGGGATTAATTACACTTTTTAATGTATTCGTTAACGATTTGTTTTTATTTCAATTCATTCCTGAATTTTAAGTGACTTTCCAGATTTCTAAATAAGTCTCAAATTTCCGTTGATGCAATTTGGAAATATGACAAACTATAATAATTAAAATACAACAAAAGTATAAGATTGATTTGTTTCATTTAAAAGATGCTACTTTTAATATTTATTAAGAACTCATCCAATGAAATAATTATAAAACCTGTTTACATTTTGATTTAATGATTTTATTCATAATGAAGTAGACACGTATTTACTTCTTAACACGATGCATATTTAATAATGTTTCTACTTTTGTCGCCTAAAGTCTTAACCTACAAGTGAAACAAATTAATTGTTCAATTCAATTATAAGTTAGAAATTCACAAAAGGTTTAATAAATAATAGAATAATTTAACCATAATGTGTGACCTTCATGCATTAGTTAGTTTGTACACATACTAATTACTTATTATACATTGTTATTTGTCACTTATTAATTGAAATCGGTTGATTTTCAATAATTTAGCTTAAACTATAAATTGTTTGTCGTCAAATAGAGAAAAAGTACTTTTCCAATTGTTCCGGAAAAAACTAAACAAAGAACTTAAAATGGCTGTGAGTAATTTATCCAATCAAATCAGTGGAAAAATTGTTTATATTCGATCTAGAATATAAATAAAATTGTTGAGAAAAATTTACTTGTTCAATTTAGGCCACAATATATAAATGGTGAAATTAAGCAAGTTTTGCTGTACTATGTTTTAGTATCATCACATTTATTTTGAATTCTAAAAATTTAAATTAAAAATATGAGGCGGGGACTGTTAGATAAAGTTCAATCAAATATAAATTCGTATATATTATTTATGTCTGACCATGAACACGCACGATTTTAGGGTACATTTACATTAAATATTTCTAAAAATATCATATTTGGTTGCGTGCACTCTTAATCAAATCCTATCTTTTTACAAAAGACAAACCAATAAAATAAAAACAGAAACAAAAAGATTTCAACCAGATTACACTTTTGTTTTTTTTTTTTTACTTTAACTAATATTAATAATTGTTTGCAATTAATAGTTTATTATTTAGATTTTATTGGATGCGTGAATGGCATGATGTCAGTAATTATAAAAAAACTAAATTAAAGCGAGAAATATTCGAATTAAATTTTTCCAATAAATATATTTTTAGAAGCTCTGATAATTTCTAAAAGCTCTGATAATTTCTTGCAATTAACTCTTCTTATCTTCACAAACAGGATCAAGTAAAATAGAATTTAAAAAATAAAACAGTATTTAAGTTGCATACCCTAAGGTATCAATAAACGTCTCACGTTTCTCTTCTAATAGACGAGAAACTAACATAAAATTAAGAACTAGTTTAAATTAAAGTAAGAATGAAATTTAGGAAATTTGTTTGAACATAACGTAGGTCAAATTATCTCATAGAACGAGGGACTGAAATTCATTTTTAAAAGAGTTTCGGATATTCTTTAAATTCTTTAGGGAAATATTCTTAGTTTAGTGAAACTTTTGTATATGGAGCCTTAATACAAAGAGTAAAATAATTGCATCTGCCAATACAGTAAGAGTGTTGCCGTTGAAAAACAATGGATGATATTGCCATATTTTAAAAATAGAATCAAAATAAAATCATGAAATTAATCATTTTGCCACATTTTTTATTTTATTTTTCATAAAAACAAAAAAATAAATAAATAGAAAAATCAACAATAATTTTTTATTATGTTTTTGTTTTTCCAAGAAAATGTTACATACACACACACACGTAAGCACAGACGATGTAGAAAACAGAATCCTATATAATAGTTGAAGTTTTTTGTGTGTTATTTTTTTTTTTTCTTTCTTTTTATTGTTTTGTACTTTGTAGCACCTTGGCACAAATATAAAATTTTCTTTTCATTGCAGTGACTAAGCAAATATTTTTGTATTTATTTACAAAAAAAAAAAAAAAAAAACACGTTGAAGTTGTTTTTTTTTTATTATGCTACGTTTCATTCTTTCTTTACGTTTTATTTTATATTTATTGTAGAGAAAAACTGCAAGATCAATATTAACCTCTGTTTGTCGGTCGATCGGATCCAATTTGATTTAATTTTTATAGTTGTGTATTTTCTATATAAATCTGTTTGCGTATGTTTACTGTGTATGTACATGCACACGATTAATGCAATTGCAATTTTGCAATTATAAAAAGAAAGGGAAAAAAAACTTAAATTTTTTTATGCAATTTATTATTTTAATAAAAGAAAATAAAAATGAAAAATTATTGCAAAAATCATCGTGACGTAATCATCATCAAATCATCACCATTATATGATTGTCGTGCATGATTCTTTTTATTTTTCTTTCATTATAATATTAACCTTGACTGGGGATCCGCAGTTTTTATGTTTTCTTTTTTTTTTTTTTTTTTATTTTTCATGTCTACAAAATAACATTTTTGTGATTGGATTTTTAAGAATCTTTCATTCTGTTTTGTTTTGTTTTTGTTTGTTTGTTTGTTTTTTTTTTTTTTCGGTTGATGCGATTAAAAAAAATAATGAAATAAATGAGCGCATCATATAGTCCCGCATATATTTTTGCTAAAATCTGTCCGTGTAAGTTTGCGTGTGTGTATATGTTGAGATGTGTGTTTTATTCAAATATTTCTATATATGGATAATTTTGTAATGAAATGTTCATCTACATTCTACAGTCAGTCTACACTACATACTAAACTATACACTATAATAATACTTCAACAGTAATTTCATCACTTATAAGTAAGTAGGTATGCCGAATTTATATTAACTTAAAGTGCGGATGACTATTTTTATTTTTAATATAAATTATAAATTTGGTGGGATTTGTGTTTTAATAAAAATGGATATATGACCGATTATGATGTGAATTTTTCTATGAAAAACGATTGAGCTTTTATTAAAAATTCCTTGGAAAAAAGGTAATTTCGAATCAAAAAATATTTTAGAAATATTTGTGGAGTAGAAAACAAAAAAAAAAAGATCTAAAAGTAGGACAAATATTTAACGACATAGTTTATTAGTATATGAAATGAACATGTTCTTATGGTGATTCCTTAAATTTTTGAAAGAACAAAAACTTCAGTTGAGGTAATATTAATATGGACATGACATATTGTAATACGCACTTAACTAAAGACAAATATAAAATTAAAAACTTAGTTAATTATGGCACGTAAATTAACACTCAATTGGTTAAATCCATATTTGTCAGACTGTATGATGTGATTTACGCCCACATTATAATTACTTTGAATTTATTATGGGTCTTACCAATGACCAATAATTATTTCATAATAATAATTTTCCATTCATATGTATAAAGAAAACAACAAACATTTGATAATTTCAAAATGCTTGAAATTTCATATCAAAGTTTAATTTTAATATTTAATTAAAAGCTTTAAAAAATAATTGCGTACAACATTTTTATTGGATCAGCAATTTTAAAATTATTTACTTGAATAGCATTGATGCATTTGTTTTTAATTTGTGAGCTTCTGATAATAGAATTTCTTTCTTCAAAAGATGACAAATTATATTAATTATGATTTATTGATAAATTTAATAATTAGATTTTTATTTTAAATAATTAAAATACCTTTCAAGATTTGATGACGAACTAACTGATGAACGTAGTAGTTTTCTTTAAACTAGTTAGCCAAATTATGTTCAAAATCAATACAAAAATAATTGAGTTTCATGATAGTGTTAGTTTCTAGAAATTGAGCCCAATTAACTGGCATCAAATTATTAATTTTACATTAATGCCTACTTACTTGCCGACAGAAAAAAATACACATATGCACATACACACACACACATATATGAATTTCAAAATCTATGGCTATTTTATTTACCTCCTCCTTTTTTTATTCGTCTTCTTGTTTTCCCATTTTATTTTTATTTATATTTTTTTTTCGTTTACTCATTTCTGTTGTTCTTGTTGTTGCTGTTATTTTTTGAGGTAAGGTAGCACAGACAATATCATTTTGTTACAAAAAAAAAATCTAAATAAATAAAAAAAAAAAAACAACGAGTCATTGCCAGTAACATTAAACAAAAATTTCAGTTGGTTGTTGTTTTTAGTTTTGTTGTTATACCCTGTGAAAGAGTGAGAAAGGGATTGTGACCAGCCAGTGGTGCAGTTTATTTTCCAACGAAACATCCAAAGAAACAATTCTTAGTATAATGAAGACTTTAATTTTTCTGTAAATTATTTAAAAATTTGTTCTTCGTACAAACATTAGGATAAAGAATGAGTTTGATGAGTTAAACAGCATTTAATCTACACAAGGCTTGTTTATGTTTTATATTTGAAAATTTATAGACTGTTCAACAAACCAATATTTGTTTCAAATGATTGAACTAACTTATTTTTTATTGTTAGAATTTCTGATACAAATCTAAGCAAGTAAACAAATTTAACGAGAATTTAACTCCTGTACTTAACGTCAGCAATAATTTAAAAATTAAAAACTAAAAGAATACAAAAAATAATGATAAATTTAATTCTGAAAAATTGTAAAATTTTATATTTTCATAGACCAAAGAAAGACAAAAACAAATAATTTTCAAAATTCAAAAAGTGTGAGAATAGAATCGATAACCCTAAAGAAAATACCTTATATGTATAAGAGAGTTTATGTAAGACATCCAACCCATCTGCTAGCATCTCACGCGCGGATCCTTATACCATCTGGGTAAAAAGAACTTATTTGTTCTGTAATAAAAAAAAAAACAAACTTTTTTTTTTTGCGGGGGTTTTTCTTTCTTGCTTCTTTCTTCTTTATTTATTTTTTTTTTTGCAAGAGACGTCAGTCAACCTAAATCAATCCCCTTCTTCATCTTATTTTTCTTCTTATTTTTTTTCATTTATCTCAAGTAACATCACGCGCATATACGAAAATTCTCTCTATTTTTGTCTCCCTCACACCAACCATTTTCTAAGATTATTATTTTATTTTTTGTTTAATTACGCTTGAATATAATATTCTTATTTTCTGTTTTGTTTTTTAAACTAATTTTTTTAATTTTCATAAAAAACCTCATCCCCTTTTATTTCCCGTATACCAATACCACAAACCAGCCTCATCACCATCCTGACTCCTTCTGCTCTATATATATATATATATATACGACCAAAGCACTCATCTAACTTTTATTTTGTATATCAAAAACAAATTTAAAAAGTTTTTCATTCACTTTTCTTATACTCAACTCATTAATATTCAAAAGTTTTTTCTTCTTTATTTCTCTTCGTTTTTTCCTTCTTTTTTTTTTTTTTTTTACTCAAAAATGACAACTTTCTCTCCCTCTAGTTTCTCCCTTATTTTTTCTGTTTTCCCTTACTTACCATGACCATCCCTCATCCATCTAAAACTTCAACTAAAACCAAATAGAAAAAAAGTCTATATATAAAATTTTATATAAAAGAATTTCTCTTCTTTAAAAATAATTCATTTTTCAACATGAAAATGAAATAGAAGAAAAAACTTTTTTGCGTTTTTACAGAGTAAGTAAGAGAGAGATAGAGAGAGAGAGAGATAGAGAGTCGAATAAGAAAATGTAAAAAATAATCAAAAAAAAAAAAAAAATCCAAAAGCCGCAATGAAATAAAACATAAACATTTCCTGCGATTTGTCTTCTGTTTTTCTGGGCCCGCCAAAGTTAACCTGACATGACATTTTACCTCTTACCATTTACTCTTATTTTACCGCGTTTACTTTACCACCCCCCATCCTTTTTAAAACTCATTTTATTCCTTCTCTTTAATTTTATCGCACGCAATCGAACATTTTTCTTTCTTATTATTCTTCTTCATCTATTTATAGAGATCGCTTCTCCCTGATTAAATTATTAATTAATTGCTTTTTTAACTGAAATAAAATATTTCTAAAAATCGCGCCTAACAAACATATAACCAAACATTTTTATTTTTGCTTGCAGGCGTAAATTTTGACATTTTATTTTATCACGCAAAAAATAAAGGAAAAAATGAAAATTTTGTATCGCACGAATTAAACAAAAAGAATTTAATTCAATTTTTTTTTTTTTTGTTTTTAGTTTTAAAAATTTCGTGTAAATGTGTTATGGGTTGTTTTGTTTGTTGTAGTGGAGATGATAAATTTTGGGGTGAATATTGTTGTCTGATTGAATTGTTGAGATTTTAAATTGATGTTGCTGAATTGAAGTTTTCTTTTTATTAGAAAAAAAGTTTTTTTTTTCTTGTGTTTTATTTCCAAGACCAATTTCGGATTGGATTGACAGAAAGACAAAGAAGGGAGTTTTCTTTGGCGTCTTTCATTTATTTCTAAATATTCGTTTTTCTAATTGATGTTATCGATTTATTTTTTTTATTTTGACGTTGTTTTGATGACGTCATCATATATTAAAAATAAAGAGGGGATCGAATGAAGATGAGGTTTTTGTCCATCTGTCGATCAGGAGCCACCCTCAAGTCTAATCAAGTAAAAAATTGTTTTTTTTTCTCTCGGAATTTTTTTTTTATTCTTTATGAAATTGAATTTTTTTTTTTGTTTTGTTTTGGGGGAAGATGATCATTTTGAGGGATTTGTCTTAATTTTTGATTGGAGTTTTATGAAGGGCTGAAACAATTTTATAGGGAAAGAGGGTGACCACCTGGGTTGGTTTTATTTTTAAAGAAAGAAGAAAATCTGTAAAAAAAAACAATAATCTCATATGTGAGTTTGTAAAACTTTCAAGCCTTCAAACATTTGAGTCTTTTTCAAAATAGTCAATTGAGTGAATATAGAAAAACACTCAAATTTATTTGAAAAAGTAAAACATATATTAAAGAACATTAGAATAATTAAAATACAAATAATTACCGAAAACTGGTTTAGCTACTGCTAACAAATAGCAAAGATGTTTGTTAATCATCCATAAATCATAAATCAGTGTATTTGTCTGATTATTGTTATTTTTAAAGGCCAGTAAAAGTTACTATATACTTAACTCCAATCATAAAATAAAGAGTTTATGTTTTTATTGAAATGCTGAAAGATTATAAATTTTGTGTTGAAAATTTTTACCTTTAAATTACACCAAAAAAGTTTTATGTCTTCTTATAAAACATAATCTTATCCATATTGTATACTAGCTGGAAATGTTGACACACCATCAATATTTACAATATTTCACTAAATTATTGTATTGTGTCAAAGTTAAATTCAATTTTGTGTTAATCCATTAAATACATATCGGAATATAATCGCCGCTACTGAGTTACATAAGATTTATTTTATTCAATAATGCAACAAACATATTCCACTAAGATGTTTTTTTTTAAATTTCTCATAAAGTTAAAGTTTACAACTTAACTTTTTTATTGAATTTTAAACAAAAAAAAAATCCGTGAATGCATAAATGCTCAAAGAAAAGAACTTAACCTACCAATCAATAGGAAAGATGTAAAAATAACAAAAGGAATTTGAGTTTTATACTTCCACAATGGATTCAAAATGATGCTACTGAATTTTAAAATTTATAAAGATAGTGAGAGTTATTTGACAGGTCCCACGAAAAATTTAACAACCTAGTGTAAAATAAAATTAAATGCGAAAACATTTTAAGACAGAGACAAATACTTAGCAATAAAGTTCTTTGTGAACACAAAATAATTTCCTTATACAATTAATTCACCCATTCAATTATCTGTCATTCAATTCTGAATAAAATTTTAATTATTTCTTTATTCTTGTTTTTTTCAAAAGCAAATGGATCATTTCAACCTGGTATGGAACCAAAACGTCAACGAACAGCCTATACAAGACACCAAATATTGGAACTAGAAAAAGAGTTTCATTATAATCGTTATCTAACACGACGGAGACGTATCGAGATCGCACATACACTTGTATTATCTGAAAGACAAATAAAAATTTGGTTTCAAAATCGTCGAATGAAATGGAAAAAAGACAATAAATTACCAAATACAAAAAATGTTAGAAAGAAAAATGGTAACGATACAAATGGTACAGGGACAGGAAAAAAAGGACGACGTAGTAATAATAATAAAAAACAACAGACAATACAAAATGAGGTAAGTAAAATTTTTCTTATTTTATATGATTGGATGCTTTGAAATGAATTTTACCTTTTGTGGCAAAAAATAAAAAGTCAATTGATTATTTTACCAGTTTCTAGTCGTATATCAATTGAAAAATTCTATTTAACAATAATATGTTCTGTAATAACAAATTTTTTTTTCTATTCAGTGCATTAGATCAGATAGTTTAGATAGCATGGGTGACGTCACAACATCACTTGGTGGCAACACAAATTCCTATATTCCAGCATCAGATGTTGTCAATGGTCTAATGGTACATCATGGTCAACAACAACAACAGCAGCAGCAACAACAGCAGCAACAACAACAAATGCTCAATCATCAACAACAACAACAACAGCAGCAACAACAAAGTCTGACGTCATCAAGTGTAAACAGTGGCGGTGGTTCTAGTGGTGGAGGCGGTGGAATTATGGGATTACAAATGGGTACCGGAATGCAACAACAACAGCAACAACAAAATTTAAGTAATTTAAACATAAAAAGTGATTACGATCTGACTGCATTGTAGGATCATTGTGTTGACGATATTTTTGTGTTAACTAAAAAAGTGAAGAAATGAAAAGAAAAGAAAAAATAAATAGAAAATGTTAAGAAAAGAAAACAGGAAAAAAAAAATGAATTGAATGAACGTTTAAAAAAGACGAAGACAAATTTATATTTTGTGATATTAATTTTTTTGTTTTTTTTTTTTCTCTTTTTAAGTATGTGTGTGTGTGTGTGACTGATTATTAATGTATATGGACAAGTGTGTGTATGTGTGTGTTAATGTACAATTAGAGTGTGTTTAATTTTTCCTCAAAAGCCATATATTTAGTCTTTTTCTTTATAAAAATTATTATTATTTTATTTTTGTTCTGTTTGTTATTTAATTAATTAATTATTAAAACAAAAACAATAAAAAAAAAAAAAGGTAAAATTAAGAAGAAAAGTGCGACGACAAAAAAAAAATTCTGAAAGAAAGAAAAATAATAGTTAATAAAAAATTAGAAGAAAAAAAAAATCCCAAAAAATAAGAAATAAAAGGAAAAAAGAAAAAACAAAAAAATACGAACAACAACAAGATGAAATATTTCAGAGATATTTATTTACTCTCTTTTTTATAATAATAATAATAATAATAATAATAAATAATAATAATAAAAATAATAATAATAATTATAATGATGACAGTGAAAGGTACCACCAACTAATATTAGCTAAATTAGTAATATTATATCTTATATATTTTAGTTTTTAGAATTTATTAATTAATTAATTGTACAAAAATACAACTGAAAAAAAAAACAAACAAACAACAACAAAAAAAAATTAGTTACAAATTTATTATTTTTATTATTTCTCGTCTTTCTGCTTTTTATTTTTGTCTTTTTTTTTCTTATTTTGTTTGTAATTAAATTTTTAATTTAATTTTACTTTTAACTAATTATTAATTAATTATTATTATTATTTGTTTCTTATTTAGGAAAAAAAAAAAACACTTTGAAATATTTGGCGTGCGTTTTTTGTATTTTTAATTCTATAAAGAAAAAAAAATCTAATAACTATAAATTTATATTTTTATTTATTTTGTAAATCATTCGCACTCCTTTTGGCAAAATAATAATAATTAAATCGATTTAATTAAATTAATCTCTAGTTAGACTTAACTTCTATTAAAAATGAAACATAAGAAATTATCGGGTTGAAATAACTTTGAGGTTTTGTTATTCAACTTTGCTGTAAGAAGTTAATATTTTCTGGTAAATCTCATTTACTTGTTAATGTTCATAGACTTATGTCTGGTTTTACGACAGTAATGAGAATAAGTCTACAAGAACTAAATATTAAAATATTTAAACATTTGCAATAATCATATAGTGGAGCCACTATGGATTGACTGGAATGACTGTGAAATACAATCGAGAAATAGAATTTAAACCAAAAAATGTTGACTTCGTTCACGGCGTATATATTTTTAGAGAATTCTGAATTAAAAATAGAATTCTTTAAAAATATATGTACGGAAAAATAGGGGATGCCAGTTCTATTGTGTAAGAAAATTAATTAATTGTCGATATTTTTCTTATTATTTTGCACTAAAGGTGAGAAAAAAAAAACAAATCGGATAATGCAGTGAATTATATTTATAATAGGAAATTAAAAAGCCTAAAAAAAAAAAAAAAAATTACGATGACTAAATTTTGTGTGTGCCTGTGTGCGTGTGAGTGTGTTTATGTAAAAAGGAAAACAGAAAAGAAAAGTAAAAAGATTTATGTAAATTATGTATAAATTATAAGGAGAATATTAAAATAATAAAGAAATAAAGAAAATTAAAATTAAAAATAAAATTAAGAATAAATAAAGTTTAGATGAGAATAGGGGAAAAAAAAAAAGAAAACAATGTAAATAGTCCTTACAGTTTAAGTAAAAATTGTAGTTGTATAAGAATAATAGTGAACAAGAAAAAAAACTGGATTTTTTTTATTTGTGTATTTGAGTTTATTTCTGTACGTCCACGATGAAACTCTTTAAAGCCTGTGATCAATCAGATTAACGTCAAACATATGATCACAGAATTTAAAGTCAATTTTATTTTTGTTGCAATATATGAACTGTTTTTTAAATTAAAAATAAAACTGTCATTATTATGACAATTTATGAATACGTTTCAAGTAAGAAGAAAAGCTTTAGTTCAATTATACTTTCTACGATCTCATTCGATCTTGTTGAAAATATCAGAGAAGATTTATAGTATTAATACTTGATGATTAAATTAAAATGAAGTGATTACAATTATTTATCCATTCATCAGGATCGGTTCATATTTAAACAGATCAAATAAAATCATCAACTGTAGTAGAAACATATTTATAAATTGGAGACAATGACTGTTTAGTTGAATTGTTAAAAATACTGAAAACAAACAAAGAATATCAGTAAATTTTGTATTTTGAAATTGTTGACGTCAGGACATTAAAAGCCAAGCAATAAACTCAAATGCATACTACAAAGAATCCTTGAATTATAACCAAAAAAAAAAAATGAAAAAAAATTAAACAAAAAAAATATATATATTTTGTATCTCAATGAAAAATAGGATCATCACTTTCCTGTTATATAAAGAAACAAAAAGGATAAACGATAATGTTTTATTATTATGAGAATGATCATCATATTTTTAATTTTGTAAATAAAAATTTTCCAAAAATAATAAAAGCGGCGGTAAATTGCACACACCGCTAAATATTTGCAACAATCCGACCTTCTGACAATATTTTGCTAAGCGTGTGTCCCATTCATTATTTATTTGATTTCAATCCTTTTCTTTATCATCAATTACATGCGCACACACATCTACTCAAATTTCACTCAAATTTCACTCAAAATAATTATTAACGAAATTGAATATAATTTCATTGAATAAAAAACATTGAAGGGAATTCTTTCAATTGACGATGATTCTTTTAAATTTGTCTTGTTTTTGTGATTGTGTGTGTGTATGTGTTTGATGCTCCAAGAAAACTCACTATAATTTATATATAAGAAAATCAGTCACAACATTATGGCAAATATTTCAGTTAAATAAAAATTAAAAAGTCACAAAATATCACGATTAGTTATTTTTGAAACGCACGTTAGCTACTCCAAATGTCCATAAAAATTACTAAATGGCATACAATTGTTATGTAGTCTTTATTAACTACTTTCGTTGAGAATGTGTTAAGGAACAACAACAACAAAAAAAAATATTTAATAAATGAATGAAGGAAAAATAATTATTTTATTGTTAAAACAAAAAAACTAAAAACAAAGACAAAGAACAAAAAAAAAACTGTAAATAATGATAATTTATTGAACAGAGTTTAACTTTGTAAGATGAGATAATAATTGTATGCCATTCTGACATTTTAAAAGAAGCAAAAAAAAAATTACTATGCAGAAATAACAAAAACAAAAAAACTTACGAAAAAAAATAAAAAAGCGTTTATAAAAATATAAAAAAGTGTGCCATTAAAGAAGAAAAATAAAATGAAATTAAAGAAAGAAAAAAAAAGTAAAAAACAAAAAAAAGTAAAAAAACAAAAAATAAAAATAAAAATGATTGAAAAAAATGTATAATTATTAATTATTAATTATTGTAATTATTATTAATTAAAATTTTAAAGTTTACAAAAAAAAAGCAAAAAAACAAAATTATATTGAAGTAATTGCATCAAAAAAACAAAAAAAAAACAAAAGAAAAAATTGTTGAGTGAACAAAATAAAAAACATCAACAAAATAACATTAAAAAAAAAAGTATAGAAAATGAGGAAAAACGAAGAGTTTTAATTGGAAAATTAAGAAAAAAAAAAAAAAAATTGTGTAAAATTTTAAAATAAAAAAAAAATGAACAAAAAAAAATCAAAAATGAATGATAAAAAAATTTACGTCTTTTGTCTCACTTTATTTAATCTTTTTCAGGTTTTCTTAAACATAAGAATGAAAATGATTCTTTTTATAAACTTCAAAAAATTACTTTGGGCCACTTACAAAACGCCCATTACATAAACTTCACCCTATTTTTATGTGAACATTTTAGAATATATTCAAAAGTTATCACGGCGGTGCATGTTGGTTGGTACCCCTAAACTAATTTAATTTTAATTTAATTCAAATACATGAATATTTTAATATTTTACTGTATATGAAATAAAATCATTTACTTTCCACCAAAGTTTAGTGAACCATTCGAATTCAACAATACACTGTACTTTTCGTTCCAAAGTCATTTTCAAATTTGTCCATATATAATTTTAGGTTATAAATATTCAAATTACAAGTAAATTCCTTGTTTTAACTGTGATTAAAGGGTGGGATTTTTTTTAATCAACATAATTTCATCACTGAAAATCACCAAACGCAAAATAAATCTTTTTCTGTTTTCCCATTACTGGAATTTCGTTGTTGCTTCTGCCTGTTAAAGGCTAATGGATGTTTAAACTTGACAAATGAAATAAATATTTAGAGATCCATTTATACAGTGATTTTGATTTACATTATGAAAAGTTAAAATTCTTATTATTAGTAGGTCGTATGCGGTAGGTAAGTAAGATAACACGTCCGACTCAAATAAATTCCTTATGCGTACTTTATAGACAATGGTAACAAATATTTGTTCTGGATTTCTGATGCATTATCAATAAAAATAATTTTCAGAACAAAAGTTTTACTACTGAAAAATAGTTTATGGTTTATACTTGAATTCGGAAATTTAAACAAACTTTACATTATTTTTCAACAAACACGAAGAATTCAATAATCCAGTAGAGACATTATGGTTTCCTAAAATATTTCCATAAAATAAAATTGTCTCATTTTTATTCTATAATTTGTTATTGGGAACATATGAAGAATTCACGGTATTTGAAACGGATAATTTAAGATATTTGAAATGTAAATTTCATTTCTTATTCTACAAATATAAAAATAAATTATAACAAAATGCAATCCTTAAATATTTCTACTACCTAGAAATGTATTCATTTTTATTACATTTTTATTGGTCAGCTTAAAACTTTTAAAGTCACTCCATAAAATCTATGTAGTTGCATTTTTAATCTTATTAAAACCGTAACAAAAAAAAAAAAAGGAACAAAATATGGTTTATTTACATTTTCATTATTAAAATATTAAAAGTCATCTCCAAAGTCCAAACTAAATAATAAAAGAATAAAATACAACGAAGCAAGTAAACAGAAGTAACGAAGAAGGACAATTGATAACAGAAAAAAAGGGACAATAAATCAACTGCTGCTTGCTGCTACTGGAATGGAAATAACAAAAATTCTTTTTTTATTGCGGCAAAATTCTTTCTTTTCTTTTTTTGCAAAGTGAGACCGAAGAAACGCCCTTTAAATTTTTTTCTTATTTAATCCTTTTTTTTTTCAATAAAAGAATTTGTTATCGATAATATTTGTGCAAAGAAAAAGGTATGCAAATGAAAAATTCCCTAAAGGGTACACGATATTTTAGGATTCGTAATTGAGGTTGAGAGACTTCCTTATATTCTTAGAATGCAATTTTTTTATCTATAATTGGCGTCAATGAACCCGACACAGAGTGACGTCCGATCAGATCCGTGTAATAAACAAACAAAATTAGTGAGAATTATAAATTTTTGTTTCAGGTTTCTCTCCTCTAAGGTACTCGTATACATTATTTAAATAACAAAAAAAGGATTTTAGATAATCAACCGGGATGATCCTGTATTTCACCTTTGTTTAAAAATTGGTTAAAAGTTGACTTTTTAAGATGAAAGAATAGAGTTAAACGAAAAGACTGAAAAATATTTGTATGTTTGTTTTTTTTTTTTTTGTCGGAAAATGTCTTTTGGTCATCATTGTAACATATTTTTTATGTTGTCTTTCAAATCTAATATATTCAAGTCAAAATTTGACTTCATGAATTTGTTTCTTAGAAATTCAGGACAATTTAAGTAACGTGGTATATACAGTTATTCTCATAGGAGACAAATTTCCACTTCTTAAATGTTTTGAAGTGGTAAAATAGTAAAATATTTAATGAAACAAAAAAAAAATACGAAAAGAAGACAACAATCATTTCTCTTGAGAAAAAGATATTTCACTATACATCAATGAATTAAATCAAATAATAAAGAAGGAAACTTTCTACAATTGGTGCTTTTCCCACCCTACCAACTTCGTTTAGAAAGAAAATTCAACCCCTGATGGGGATATTCGCTTGATCAAATTCGGAAAAACTCAATGAAACAAAAATAAAAATAGAAAAAAAAAATTCCCTTCTATCCGACATTGATTGTCATTTGTTCTTTCCTTCATTCTTTCATTCATGTGTTTTTTTTTTATTCCTTCATCTTCATCGTCTGATTAATGGCCACACATTAATATTTTATACATCGTTTGATCTATATGCGCCGCGAAGATGTGTGAAGAGTATGAGGGAGGAGGAAAAACGACAACTAATCTGTTTTTTTTTTTTTGTCTAGTTTGGTTTAGTTTCATAAAGTGAATCTATATAGATTGACGTATCTACGTGTAGCCGGAACTTTGGAAATACAAGAAATTTATAGAATTGAAAGAAAGCGCATTAGCTTATATTTGTTGTTGAATCTGATTAAAATATTTGAGAAAATTATATAAAAGGTATTTTTATTTAGAGATTACAGAAAAATAATTTTCAGGATTATAAATTTTCTTTTATATTCATAAATGATTCAAATTAAATGGAAAGACTTAAACTGATAGCCTTTTTTTTAGTTCGTCGATTATTCTTATTGGTTGATTTAAGAATTAATTATAAGAACTGGGCATTAGTTGTGACGATTTAAGTTCATTAAGTTATTTAAAATTAATTTTCTTTTTTTCTTTTTTTGAAATAAAATTTGTGATGAGAAATTTATATATGGACATGATGAGGAATAAAAGGAATCCATCTATGAAGAATAATTATTAATAAAAATTTTATCGAAGTAAAAAAACATTAACAACATTTACTGAACTCAATAATAATTCTCCTACGTAAAAATTCATTGCAATAATAAAAAAATATCTAATTACTTGCTCATTAGAGCGAAAGTAACATGAATATCACGAAAAGAATTTTGCAATGAACATACAGGCAATCATTTTGAAATCATTCATAATTATAATGAAAGTGAAACTCAATAATAATAATAAAGGATTTGTTTTTTCTGTTCAGAATAATTCAATCCAAAATCTATACGTCCATTCTTATTTATTTGCGAATGTCTAACAAAGGAAGAAGAAGACATAGTAAACAATAAACTACCAGAATAAAATAAATGTAAAGTAAGAAATGACAGTAATAAATGAATATAAAAAAAAATAAAACGATCACATGGTAATATTAATTCGTAATCATATATTTTTAAGGTGCAGAAACAAATTGTATATGAATTAAAAAATAATACAAAGGTGATGTCAGTAAATGCACAATTAAACGTAAGTTACTAAATAATAATTTATCAGCATACATTGTCCATATAAATTAAACAAAGTAATCAAATTTCAGAAAGGATTAAACCAAATATTCACAAATTTCTTTTGCTTTTGTATCAAAAGATTTATTTTGAATTCAAGGAATTATGGATTCCTTAAAAAATTAGCGAGACAATAATATCATTAACAATAATTCTCTTGATGTAATTTGCTTAGGATAAAGAATTGATCCTTAGTAAAAAAAAAAAAATGTAGTAGAGAAAAATCAACATTATTTTTACACAAAATTCAATTAAAATTCATGTAAAAACTGAACAAGAATCATAAACGTAAATACAGCCTCCTAATGACACACCAAAGCAAACTCAAATAATTTAAATCAAATAATCACAAAATCAAAGAAAATTCTTCACCTATCAATATTGAATTACAATTTACCAATAAAATTTCCATTCGGAAATCTTTAGTTCATTTTTTTTTTTATAGTAAAATTAATAAACCAAAAAAAAAAAATAAGAAAGAAAAACAGAAAAAAAAAGAACCGTTCAATATTATTTTTTTTCTATCGAATTAATTTAATATTTTATAAAAAAAAAAAAAAATCGATTTATGGTCAATTTAAAAGGAAAAAAAAAAATAATATTTTAAGAAGAAGAAGAAGAAGAATTTAATAATTTTTTATTTTTTTTTTTTTGAAAGAAAGAAGTAAAGCAACAACAACTTAAAAATGAGCTTCTTTGTAGGTGGTAAAAAATGGTATATTTAGTAAGAGAGAAGATGATAAATAAGGTTCGTATTGTATTATAATATATTTTATAGGTCTCACTACATGCAGATATATTGATTGATTGATTTCTTCTTTTTCTTCTTTTTCATATACTTCATTCTTTTACTTCTTCTTCTTCTTTATAATATTTTTTTTTTTATATATTTTATATTGATATCAATCGAAGAGATATATTTCTTCTTCTTCTTTATTCTTTCTTTCTTTTCTCTGTTCTTTCTTTGTTGTTGTTCTTGTTCTTGTTCTTGTTGTTTTTTTTTTATTTTGTTTATTTCTTTATTTTCTCTCTTTTCTTTTTTCTTTTTTGTTGTTTTCTTTTTGCGATTTAAGCCTCTATCAAAACAGAGAGAGAGATAGAGAGCGAGAGAATATAGTGGCGTCCTGATTAATTAATGGCGATATGTCAAATTTTATTCTAATCAGATTAAAAAACAGTTTTTTTTTTATTAAAGGAAGAAAAAAAAAATGCGCACGCAGCCCAACCAAACACACACACACACACACAAAAAACAGTATCAAAAAGCTGTTTTGTTTGTTTGTATTTTTTTTTTATTTATACAAAAAAAAAAAAAAAAAAGAAAAGACAGATGGACTGAAGAGGATGGACAGACACAATCGCAGAGATCATATACATTAAAGAAAGAAAAATAAAAAAGGTTCTTTAATATTTTTATTCAAATAACAATCAATTTCACTTCTTTCTTCTTTTTTTCTTCACATTTTCTTTTATTTATTTTTTTTAAAAATTCTTTCAGCAAAAAAGAAAAAAGAGAAAAAAAAATGGAAAACAAAATTCTTTTATAGAATTAAAAAATAATTTAAATTATGGTAATTATTTTGATGAAGAAGACGAACCTTTCAAAATCGAAAAAAAAAGAAGAAGAAAAATATTTGGACACATCGGAGAGAGATTGCAAATAAATAATAACGAAACGTGTGTGTGTGTGTGTGGGTGTGCATGGATGGATGTCTGTTTGGAAATCAATCAATCAATTCTCCATTTTTTTTTCTTTTGTTATTTCTTTTTTTTCTTTTTTTGAAATGCAATTCAATCGATTTGAAAAATATTTATAACTCTAGGGTCCTCTTAACAAAGAGTGAGCGAGAAAGAGAATAAAGGAGGGTTGTGAAAGAGGATGAAAAAATCAGTGAAATATTTATACACAAAATTATATAATTTTATTTTATTTTATCAAGTTGTCATTTCAATGAGCTTTTTTCTATCAACAACAAAAATATGCAAATAAAAGCAGAACGCTAAATATATAAAGCATAAATTCCGCGCGCCATTCTTTATCATTATTTTCTCTCCCAATCCCTAAATCTCAAATGCACACACATACACACTCATACGACATATGTAGTTCAACACCGAATAATAAAAAGAAAAGCATGTGTGTGTGTGTGTATTTGTAATATAAGTCTGAAATTATATATAACTAAGAGGCATAAGAGGGTTGTTTTTAGCTTATCCCACATGGATGGATGAGAAAGATGAGAAGTAAAAAGACGAGTGAGTGAGTTCGCAAAAATGATGGTGGGGGTTAAAAATGAATCGGGCATAAAGAAGACGCCATATTCATATATATATATATATATATATATATATATATATCTATATATATGTATATACATATATACATAGAATTTTATATGTACAAAAATACAAGCACATATCCTGAATGAAACGAGGGTGAATGTGTTACTTGAAAATAGTTGAGTTGGAACGAACATTCGTCTCGAAATATATAAATCCACACATCAGAGTTGCTAAAAAATAAACAACAACAAAAAAATAAACAATACAAACATAACAAAATAACAGCAACTTTTAAAGGATGTGTGTGAGTATGACAAACAATAGGGTTACTTTTCGTTTGGATTGTTTAGAGATGAAATGAAAATCAACCCGTATATATTTATAAATCTATATGATGATGATTATCATGATGATGATGATGATGATGATGATGATGATGATGATGACGATGATGATGGTGGTGGTAGTGTTACAGTGAAATAGAAAGAGGATGTACCACCGAAATACATTATTATAAATATTATGAAATAAAGCAAATGATACATAAGGGGAAGGAGAAGGAATAATAAAAAGGGATTGTTATTTTTAATTTAACTTAGAAAAAAAATATACTTAACTTGATTAAATTATAATTTTGTTTTGTATAGGAAAATAAACTGTTTTACCGACATTGACATTCAACCATTAAAATTAAAGTTATTTGTGTTTTACTTGTGGATTTGAATATTTACAATTTGCTATAAGTAAACTTTATTTATCCGTCAAAACATAACAATATTCTTTATCTAATTATAATTTGAACTAATGCATCAGAATAAAATCAAAATGGACTTTTTTAAAACAATTCACGATAAAAAAAACAACGTGTTTAATTACCCTAAAGACAAAAATATCAACATAAACAAAAATGTATTTACGAATTGTATTTTACGAAACAAAGCAAAAAAAAAAAAATAATAGACAAGAAGGAGAAACTATTAAATTTCCTTCATTATTTTACGCACTTATAAAATAATGAAAAACTCACCTAATTCCATCGAATATTAAATGGGATTGTCGCACTTAATCCATCTCATGAGTGGTCAGTATTTATATTGTTTGAATGGACACCAAACTAATACCTGATGATAGGTGAAGATTTAATAAAAATGGACAAAGAGATTTGATGATGAAGGGAAGAGATTTTCTCAATTCCGTTTGATTGAATTTTTTTTTTTCTTTATTTCTTCTTCTTCTTCACTTTTGTTTTTTGTTTTTCTTTTACGATTGTATTGTCTTGATGATTCAGCCCCGCAAATAGAGATCAAAACTTATATATGTGGTAAAAAAAAAGAAATCTTCCATCATTGATTTTTCTAGTTTAGTTTTGTAGTTTAATGTTTTATACTCATATGATGATGTATCTTCATCATTATCCTCCTCCTCAGCCTTCATCTTCATCAAAAAAAAAAAAAAAGATCATTTTTGACTTTGACTTTTGTTGGATGTAGAGTTGCGGTTGATTGTTTGTGTTTTTTTTTTTTTGTTCTAGTTGGGTGATCAATAGATAATATTTCTTTTTACTTACTTTACTTTTAACAACAACAATAGGATACTCACCAAATTAACCCATAACCGCAATAATATTCGATTTTCTTAAACTGTTTAGAACGTCATCAAAATATCCACGTTCATCTATGTATAACTTTGGTCAGTTCTGGAAGTACATATATGACAACTTTCGAAATTTTATTTGGAATAATTTTTTTTTTACCCTGAGGCTGGTCCAAATTTATATTTTTATTTCTATTTCCCTTTATTTCTTTGATAAAGTATTTAGTAAATGTATGTTCAAAATATGTGTATGTGTGTGTTGTGCATGCAGGTAACTATCAAGAAATAGATTTAAAATTATGCATCAATATGAAAAGATAATAGAAAATTGAGGAAAAGGATGTTTTCTTTTTTTTCTTTCTCTTCATTTCTGTTTTCTTTTTCTTATAAAAATTGTAGGTAGTAATCCTATTCTGCCTTATTATTATTATTATTTATTATTGTTGTTGTTGTTGTTGTTGTAGGATTCATTTTTCAGTTGTTGTTATTGCTTTTGTTGTTGTATTAATGTCGACCATTTTTTCCTCTCTCTCTCTCTCTCTCTTTTTCTCTTTCTATTTCTTTAATATTATTATAAAATATTGTATATAAAAAAAAAGAAAAATATTTTATATTTAAACCCGCTTTAAATTTTTTGACAGGTTTGGTTTTTTGTGTATGATGATGATTCTTCTTCTTCCTCCTCTACTACTTCTACTTTTAACTAAAGAGAAAAAGATGGGTGGAAAAAAAAAAAAACAACACACATTTCTTCTACTTTTGACCTGTTTTCATATTATATTCTCTTTCTACCTTCTTCATCTTTTGGATTTATAAAAATTGTGTTGTTGTTGTTGGTGTTGTTGTTCTTTATTTACATTTTTTTTTTTTTATATAAAATTTTAATATTCTTCAAGAAAAATAAAAACGAAAAAACGAAAAAAAAACAAAAAAACCAAAAGATCCCAAACAAAATGGCTGATTTAAGACGACTGACGTCATTTGAAGGTTATGTTTTTTTTAAAGAAAACAAAAAAAAAATTGTTCCAAACATTTAATGCTAACAAAAAAATGTAGAATTTTATAAAATTCCGCAGAATTTCTAATTCCCAAAAATATTGTTAACATAAAAAAAATATTAAGAACAAAATAATTTAAAAAGTAATTATTTAAAAAGGAAATTAAACAAAAGAAAAAAAAAGAAAATTTGATTGAGTTTTTTGGAAGTGACAAAAAAAAATATTGTCAAAGACAGAAAGAGGAATTATTTCCTTCTTATATGTAAAATTTCCCATTTCCCCATTGCTTTTCATTTCAACCCAAATTCGCCAATTTCAAAAATATTATTTTGTTTCATTTTCTCATTTTCTTTTCTTATTTTAAAACTTTTCCCAATCGTCGTCCTCTTTGTGTCCTCTCCTTTTTTTTTTTTTGGTTTCGTCTCCCATCATTAAAAAAGTTACTTGAATTTTCACTAAATATTATTAAATAAATACATAGATGTCGCCACCACATAATAATATTCCATTACAACAAAAACAACAGAAGAGAAAATTATTTTCTTTATTGTTATTATTGTTGTTGTTGTTGTTGTTGCTGCTGCGCTGCTGTTATTTTTTTATTTATTCCTTTTTCTTTTTCGTTTTTTTTTTTTTCATTTCAATTTTTTTTTTTTTTTTTTTCCCTTCATCCTTTTTATAAAATGAAAACGGAAAAAGAGACAGATTTTAGTTTATTTAATGGGAACGAGTGAAATAAGTAGATTAGTTTATATCATTAATCAAGTTGCAGAGTGCAGGACAGGGTTGGGAATAAGGAATAGAAAATAAAAAAAAAAAACAATTTTATTCATCTTTATGCCTTTCCATTTCTTCACTTTTCATAATTTTTTTTTTTCAATAATAATAAGAAGAAAGTTTAGAGAATTTTAAAAATTGAAAATTAAAAATTACAAAAATTATTTTAATTTTTTTTTTATAAAAAAAATATAAAAATGCAAATCATTTATTTTGGTCGTATATTTTTTTC